>JABUQX010084489.1:15000-25000 GCA_015478945.1 Trachelipus rathkii
CTGTAGCTATTGTAGTTTTTTTGAGATATCGATTGAAAAAAATTATATTTTGCTGTTAATGAAATACATATAAGCCATATACATATATACTATATATATATATATATTCTCTCTATTTTTATATTTTTTTTATATATATATATATTATTAATATATATATTATATAATATAATATATATATATATATATATATTTATATATTTATATATATATATTCTGACTTTTTAATATTTTTTTGAAATGTTTTACTGGCTTTTCTTAACGTCCAATAATATACAAGAAAGCAAACAAATTCCAGACTAGTATTTAATTAAAATAGAAAGCCGACATTTACCCGATTGACCCTAAGTATGATTCTTTCATCCCTTAGATTTAAAAAGTTAATTTGGCAAAAACGTAATTTGAAGAGGAGAGAGAGAGAGAGAGAGAGAGGAGAGAGAGAGAGAGAGAGAGAGAGAAAAAAAGAGAGAAAGAGAGAGAGAGAAGAGAGGAGAGAGAGAGAGAGAGAGAGAGAGCAGTTATAAAATTTCTTCAAGACATTAAATCTATCAAATGAATTGGACTTCCTAAAAGCTCTTTTTTTTTTTTTTTTTTTTTTTTTTTTTTTTTTTTTTTAAAATAGAAAAATGGAATCCGAGGTTTTCTCTTGAAATGTTTTAAGAAAACCGATTTCCTAAAAATAAATTCAAAATCTTTTTCCGGTCAAAATTAACTGAATCAAATTAATTATATCTCAAGTAGCCTTATTTTAGGGGGGGATAGAATAAATTACTAAATTGAAATTGAAATTAATGTAATATTAAAAAATAATTATCCCATATGAAAAAATTGCAAAGAGCACTAAGAATTTCATCTTAAAAGATAAAGTGACATACAGACAGACAGACTAAAATAGAAAATTAATAGAAAATTTATAGAAAAATAATAGCAAATAGAAACTGATAGAAAATTAATTATTTCACATCGAAAAAACTTTAAAAATACTCTAAACATTCCGTCTTAAACCGTTTTATAATAAGAATAATATCAACATTGGCAAGTTTTTCAAGACTTTCTACATTTTTTTTGCTCATCGGTGGTATATAAATATAATTGTGGCGGCTGTGATGATACAAATAATGGGAAGAATTCTTGAAGTCTTTCAACCCGCGTAGCTGAGCACAAATGAGTTTCCTTCAGAACTTTGAACCAATTAATTACATCATTCTCCCTATTAGGCAATTAACTCTCATACTCTTCAATCAAATCACCCAATAAGGGATTCATATTTTAAAATTTTATATTTTTAATAGAAGTCGTATTGCCATTTGCTTAAATCTTTATATATTTAGAATCACAAACCCAAGTAAAAAATATTGATATATTTTATAATTTTTAAGTGAAATTTCGGCATATGGCCACTTTTCCCTATATGCTAAATTTTATATTTTAATTTATTTATTTTATATAGTATTTACATTACATTTTTCGTAATTTATTAATATTGTAATTTTAATTATTGTTATTTTTGTTCATTCTACCTATAGCTTTGAGAATGGGTTAAAGAAATGCTCAGCCAAACTATTCTGCAGTAGATTTAATAAAAGAAATGCTTATTTGGTTTGATCTTTCTAACAGCTAACAGTTTTTTTTTTTTTTTTTTTTTTTTACAGTTAACACCACCGCTCACGGGCAGAGCCCTAATCTAGGAGGGGGTGTGCTCAATTTGTAAGTCTGAGCAAGACGAAGTCAAGAAAGAACAGCTCACATCTGCACTAGATGTCGTATATCCCAGGACACAATGGAGCACTTCCTTCTGGAGTGCCCCGCCCTCGATGCCCCCCGTACCACCTTCGCTGTAACTTCTCTTCTTGACCTGTGGAACCGCCCAAGAGCAGTGGCCGGCTTTCTGGAGGCGGTGTGGTCCCTCCAATAAGGTGGGCCAGGGGCAGATATATATATATATATATATATATATATATATATATATATATATATATATATATATATATATATATATATATATATATATATATATATATATATATATATATATATATATATATATATATAATATATATGCCAGCATCCCGAAAAGTTCAGGCATGTAACTAGAAAACTATAACATCTACAGGAAAATAAATAACATTTTTGATTTCAGGAAGTAATTTCATCAAGGAAACTTAAAAAAAAAAAAATTATTTTATTCTAATATTTATTAATAACTTCTTAAATATTAGTAATATCTTAGACCTGAAATAGTGCACGCTCTGATTGACCTTGAAACCTGCATTAGTCTCGAGAGCAAAAGTTGCCAAATACCGTTTTTTAGGGGGTTCGAGCTGACGGAGGGACAGAGGGGGGACGAAGTCCCCCCCGTCGTCCCCCGGTAGGCCGAGAAACCCTGACTCTATCCATCGTTCTTGTTTACCCGTGGGTATTCGTCCGTTTTAAAAAAAAATTCAACATTTGGCACCTTTATCCTCCCCTCAGTCAGGTAAGCAACATCTTCGAATTGTCAAAAAACTAATATTTTCAACAATTTTTAAAAATTTTTATTTTTATTTTTTAATTTCCACCCAGTAAAAATGTCTCTGATTAATAAATGATGTTATTTTATGTGTAGCTGTTACAGTTTTCCAGTTACATGCCTGAACTTTTGCATGCTTGACCTATACATACATATATATATACACATATACACATATATATATATATACTACTATATCTATATATACTATATATGCTACTGCTTCTTTATATGCCACTTTTGTATCTACTCTGCCTGCTGTATGCTGCAGCACTGCTGCTATCAGGGTTGGCAAAAACCCACTTTTTGAAAAAGCCCAGTGGGCCCAGGGTTTTTCAGGTTTTCATCTAATAGAAAAAAACCCAGGAAAAGTGGTTTTTCTTTTCTTTCCTTTTCAGCAATAACTGCAATTTCATATTAATTTAATTGTTTGTTTTCAATTTTGTTAAGTTATTATAAGTTTGATTATAACAGTAATGCCAAAGACTCTTGGATCCAGAAGAAAACTAGGAAATGATGTTCTAACAGCTAACAGTTACTCATAGTGTAAAAATAAACATTTATTCATTTTAATCTTTCTCTTAGCAATAAAATTGAAAGAATAAAAGTGCATCGGAAAAAATCTTGTAAGCGCTTGTCATATTCTGGCAAATCTAGTGAATCAAGTATGGATCTTACAGATGTAGAAGAAAGGGATTCATCTAATTTTCGATGGCTGCAAGACATTCAACAATGAAAATATGATAATATAAAATAGTTACCATATATAATAAATAAAAATAGTATTTTATAAAACTATAATTAAAAAGCGTATTTATTAAATGTTTTAGAACAGATTTTCTTAAAATTGAAATTTGGTTCTATATTTATTGACCATGTTCTAAGTGGACAATTAATTAAAAATACTCCGTTTCTAAGTCTTAAATATTTTGATTACCGATTTAATATTTTATGTTAAGGGGAGACTTCATAACTAGACCCCCTACTTTTTGAAAGCAAAATCAAAATTTTCACTTTTTTATTATCTAAATTAGTAGAAAAATTCCTCCTGAACATCATGGTGTAATTATTTTTTAAAAATTCTAAATAGTTTTTTAGATACAGAAATTTATTTAGAGAGGTGTCGAACTAAAAAATTTCAATTCCAGTCAAAATTGCAATTCCAGGTTTAGGATCAAAAAATGTTTTATTTATAATTATAGAAAATCTAATTTTTTTTTCATATTCTCAACCTCTAGCTCATTCTTCGGATTTTACTCAGTCAAATAAATGGAGCCGGAACCGAAGCCGGAGCCGGAGCCGGAGCCGGAGCCGGAGCCGGAGCCGGAGCAGAGCCGAGCCGGAGCCGGAGCCTGGGTATATTTTTTTCATGAAATAATTTTTTTAGATGAAAAATTTATGGGCAGAAGATGTGCTGAAATATTTTCAAATAGTACAGAATCCTTAGTCGGATCCGGATCCGGATCCGAAGTCGGAGCTTTCGGAGTCGAAGTCAGGGAGGCGGAGTATGATTTTTTTCTAAGAATATTTTTTTAGAAGATCTGCTGAACAATTTACAAATAGTGCAGAAACCTTATTCGGATCCGGAGCTGAAGCGGAAGTTGGAGCTGGAGCCGGAGCCGGAGCCGGAGCCGGAGCCGGAGCCGGAGCCTGGGTATGATTTTTTTCTAAAAATATATTTTTAAGTGAAAAATTTAATGCCAGAGAAGACGTGCTGAACAATTTCAAATAGTACAGAAACCTTAGTCAGATCCGGAGCCGAAGGTGAAGTCGGAGCCGAAGCCGGAGCCGGAGCCGGAGCCGGGCGGAACCGGAGCCAGGGCCTGGGTATGGTATAAAATATTTTTAGGTGAAAGAATGCCAGAAAGGCAATACTAGACAATTTTCAAATAGTGCAGAATCCTTAGTCGGATCCGAATCCAGAGTCGGAGCCGGAGTCAAAGTGGGAGCGAAGTCAGAGCCGGTGCCGTAGTTTGATTTTTTAAATTTTTTTTTAGGTGAAAAATTTATTGCCAGAAGAAGTGCTGAACAATTTTCAAATAGTGCAGAAACCTTAGTTGGATCCGGATCCGGAGCGGAGCCGGATTCGGAGACGGATTCTGGGTATAAATTTTTTAAAAATTTTTTAGATGAAAAATTTGTTGCCAGAAGACGTGCTGAACAGGTTTCAAATAGTGCAGAATCCTTAGTCGGATCCGGATCCGGAGTCGGAGCCAGAGTCGAAGTCGGAGCCAGAGTCAGAGCCGGTACAATAGTATAAATTTTTTTCAGAAGAATATTTTTTTAGATGAAAAATTTATTGCCAGAAGTCGTGCTAAACAATTTTCAAATAGTGCAGAAACCTTAGTCAGATCCGGAGCCGAAGGTGAAGTCGGAGCTGGAGCCGGAGCCGGAGCCGGAACCTGGGCATGAATTTTTTTCAAAAAATATTTTTTAGGTGAAAAATTTAATGCCAGAAGACGGACTGAACAATTTTCAAATAGTGCAGAAACCTTAGTCAGGTCGGATACGGATTCGGAGATGGTCCTGGGTATATATTTTTTCAAAAATAGTTTTCTTAGATGAAAAATTTTTGCCAGAAGACTTGCTGAACAATTTTCAAATAGTGTAGAATCCTTAATCGGATCCGGATTTGGAGTCGAAGCCGGAGTCGGATTCAAAGTCGGAGATGGAGTCGGAGCCAGAGTATGATTTTTTCGAAAAATATTTTTTAGGTGAAAATTTTATTGATAGAAGACGTGCTGAACAATTTTCAAATAGTTCAGAAACATAGTCAGACCGGGCGGGGCCAGACCGGAGCCGGAGCCGGACCGGATCCTGGGTATGAATTTTTAAAAAATATATTTTTAGGTGAAAACTTTATTGCCAGAAGACGTACTGAACAATTTTCAAATAGTTCAGAAACCTTAGTCAGATCCGGAGCCGAAAGTAAAGTCGGAGCTGGAGTAGGAGCCAGGCTGGAGTCAAACTCCAGAGCACAAATTACAATTTTCAAAAATATTTTTAGATGAAAAATTTAATGCCAGAAAACATACTGAACAATTTTCAAATGGTGCAGAAACCTTAGTCGGGTCCGGATCCGGATCCGAATCCGAGATTCGGAGCCTTATCCTTGGTATAAATTTTTCCAGAGATAATTTTCTTAGATGAATAATTTATTCCAGAAGACTTACTGAACAATTTTCAAATAGTGGAGAATCCTTAGTCGGATCCGGATTCGGGTGGAGCCAGGAATCGAAGGCCGGAGCCGGAGTATGATTTTTCGAAAAATATGTTTTTTTTTTTTTGTAGAAAAATTTATTGATAGAAGAAGTGCTAAACAATTTTCAAATAGTGCAGAAACCTTAGTCAGATCCGAAGCCGAAGCTGAACTCCGGAGCCGGTGTCGGAGCCAGTGTCGGAACCGGAACGGAGCTGGATCCTGGGTGTGTTTCTTTCCAAAAAATATCTTTTTGGCAATGTAGTGCTGAAGGCGTGTGAACAATTTTCAATTAGTACAGAAACCTTAGTCCGGATCCGGAGCCTGATTGGAAACCAGGCAGAGCCAGGTCCTAAAGTATAATTAAGAAATATTTTTAGGTGAAAAATTTATTGAAAGAAGATGTGCTGAACAATTCAAATGGTGCAGAACCTTTGATGGATCGGATCCGGGCCGGATCACACTTATAAATATTTTCAAATGTGTTGGTTGAAAAATATGTTCAGAAAACATGACTAATTTTCAAATAGTTCAAAAACCTTAGTCGGATCCGGATCAGCGGAGCCGGAGTTAGAACCGGATCCTGTTTATAAATTTTTCCAAGATTTTTTTAGATGAAAAATTTATTGCCAGAAGACATGCTGAACAATTTTCAAATAGTGGAGAAACCTTAGTCGGAAACGGGACCCGGGAGTCGGAAACGGAGCCGAATTCTGGGTATAATTTTGTTCCTATAAATATTTTTTTGGTGAAATTTTCAGAAGACGTGCCAAACAATTTTCAAATAGTGCAGAAATCTTAGTCGGAGCAGGAGATCTGGAGCCGCAGCTGGAGTATGAAACGGAACCAGTTCTGGGCATATATTTTTTAAAAAATGTTTTTGTACATTGAAAATTTATTGCCAGAAGGTACTACACAATTCTCCGTATTACAAGAAACTATAGTCAGAGTTGGAACCCAGGCCGGAGCCGGAGAAAAATATTTTCGATTTTCAAAATGGAGATCAAAACAAAGAAATTTATCTTGCAGGTAAAATTTTTTCAATTGAAAGAATATATATATATATATATATATATATATATATATATATATATATATATATATATATATATATATATATATATATATATATATATATATATATATATATATATATATATATATATATATATATATATATATATATATATATATAATATATATATATAGCATATATATATATATATATATATATGCTCTTCTATATATATATATATATATATATATATATATATATATATATATATATATATATATATATATATATATATATATATATATATATATATATATATATGTTTTGGGGTTATGAAAGAATCAGAGGAGGGGGTGAGGTAGCAAGGGATGGTGTTAGAGTAATGGAGAATGTAGAGATTGGGGGTGCCCTACCTATTATATGTGGATGATTTGGTTTAGTGTGGCGAATCTGAAAAAGCTTTGAGGGAATTAGTAGAGAGATTTGGCAGGTGTGTAAAAGGAGGGGTTTGAAATGAAGCGTAAATAGAATAGAGTAAGGTTATGGTTTTGAGTGAGGATAGTTCTCTGTGTAAAGTTATGTTAGATGGTGAGCAGCTGGAACAAATGTCTGAGTTCAAATATTTAGGATATATGGTGGATGAAAAGGGAACGGATGATGCAGAATGTAGTATGAAAGTTGTGAATGGCAGGAAGATGGCTGGTGCAATTAAATCCTTAGTGGATGTAAAGGGAATAAGTCTTGAGTGTGCTAGGGTCTTACATGACGGTATGCTATTACCTGTGCTAATGTATAGTAGTGAGACTATGGTCTGGAATAAGAGGTACAGATATAAAGTATAGATATAGAACTTCTGCTGGGGCTACATGGCATTTTGATGGGTTACAGGAGCAGCCGACCAAAGTCAAGGATCGCCGACATGCGCACAACATTCTCGTTGCGAGAAATTTGCAATAATAAGACGAAAAAAATTTCACTCGCGCCAGGACACGAACCATCGACAAGAGCGTCGCCGTTAGACAATGTACAGGAGGCTTTACTACTAGTCCGATCCGCCTCTCCAAAAAAGAAGACATCTCGGAACAGTTTTCAAGTCTCCTGCTTTGAAACGGTACTTATTTAAATCCATAGAAGGGTGCTTTTAACCCCTTACTGGGGCTACACAGCATTCTGCTAGTTTGCTCCCGTGTTACAGGAGCAACCAACCAAAGTCAGGCCACGCCGACATGGGAACATCATTCTTGTTGCGATAAATTTGCAATAATAAGACGAAGAATAATTTCACTCGCACCAGGACTCGAACCGTCAACAACAGCGTCACCGTTAGACAATGTACAGGAAGTTCCACCACTAGTCCGATCCGACACCACAAAAAAATAAGGTATCTCATTACAGTTTTCAAGTTTCCTGCTTCGATATCACTGCTTTGAAACTCGATACTTATTTAAATCCATAGAAGGGTGGTTGGAACACCTGCTGGGGCTACACGGCATTCTTCTGGGGTGCTCCTGGGTTACAGGAGCAACTGACCAAAGTCAAGGAACGCCAACATGGGCACAATATGCTTGTTGCGACAAATTTACAATAATAAGACGAAGAAAATTTCACTCGCGCCAGGACTCGAACCATCGACAACAGCGTCGCCGTTAGACAATGTGCAGGAGGCTCTACCACTATTGCGATCCGCCTCCCCAGAAAAATTTCTTGCTTCGATATCACTGCTTTGAAACTCGATATTTATTCAAATCCATAGAAGGGTGGTTGGAACCCCTGCTGGGGCTAAAAGGCATTCTGCTAGTTTGCTCCCGTGTTACAGGAGCAACCAACCAAAGTCAGGCCACGCCGATATGGGCACAACATGCTTGTTGCGACAAATTTGCAATAATAAGACGAAGAAAAATTTCACTCGCGCCAGGACTCGAACCATCGACAACAGCGTCGCTGTCGCTGTTAGACAATGTACAAGAGGTTAAACCACTAGTCAGATCCGACACCCCAGAAAAAAAGGTATTTCGTTACAGTTTTTAAGTTTCCTGCTTCGATTTCACTGCTTTGAAACTCGATACTTATTAAAATCCACAGAAGGATGGTTGGAACCCCTTCTGGGGCTACACGGCATTCTTCAAGGGTGCTCATGGGTAACAGGACCAACCGACCAAGGTCAAGGAACGCCAACCGGTGCATAACATGCTTCTTACGACAAATTTGCATGCAATAAGACGAAAAAAAAATTTCGCTCGCGCCAGGACTTGAACTATCGACAACAGCGTCGCCGTTAGACAATATACAGGAGGCTCTACCACTAGTCCGATCCGCCTCCCTAGAAAAAGAACGCATCTCGGAAGTTTTCAAATCTCCTGCTTCAATATCACTGCTTTGAAACTCGACACTTACTTAAATTCACAGAAGGGTGATTGGAATCTCTGCTGGGGCTACACGTCATTCTTCTGGGGTGCTCCTGGGTTACAGGAGCAACCGACCAAAGTCAAGGAACGCCGACATGCGCACAAGATGCTTGTTGCGACAAATTTGCAATAATAAGACGAAAAAAATTTCACTCGCACCAGGACTCGAACCATCGACAAATGCGTCGCCGTTAGACAATGTAGAGATGGCTCTACCACTAGTCCGATCCACCTCCCCAGAAAAAGAAGGCATCTCGGAAGTTTTCAAATCTCCTGCTTCGATATCACTGCTTTGAAACTCAATACTTATTTAAATCCACAGAAGGATGGTTGGAACCCATGCTGGGGCTACACGGCATTCTTCAGGGGTGTTCATGTGTTACAGAGAGCAACCGACCAAAGTCAAGGAACGCCGACATGCACACAAGATGCTTGTTGCGACAAATTTGTAATAATAAGACGAAAAAAATTTCACTCGGGCCAGGACTCGAACCATCGACAACAGCGTCGCCGTTAGACAATGTACAGGAGGCTCTACCACTAGTCCGATGCACCTCCCCAAAAAAGAAGGCATCTCGGAAGATTTCAAATCTCCTGCTTCGATATCACTGCTTTGAAACTCGCTACATATTTAAATCCACAGAAGGGTGGTTGGAACCCCCTCTGGGGCTACACGGCATTTTTCAGGGGTGCTCATGGGTTACAGGAGCAGCCGACCAAAGTCAAGGATCGCCGACATGCGCACAACATTCTCGTTGCGAGAAATTTGCAATAATAAGACGAAAAAAATTTCACTCGCGCCAGGACACGAACCATCGACAAGAGCGTCGCCGTTAGACAATGTACAGGAGGCTTTACTACTAGTCCGATCC
>JABUQX010084490.1:0-36607 GCA_015478945.1 Trachelipus rathkii
GGGAGATTTAAATTAGACAGTGCCATGAGATGGAATGGCTTTAGAGTATAGTTTTTTTATGTGGGGGTGTGGTGGTATAGTGGGGTTATATAATATAGTATATGGGAGTAATTAAATATATATATATATAGTACATATAATTATATAACTAATATATACATATATATATAATTATATATATATATATATATATATATACTGTACTTAATATTTGAAAATAATTTTCAAAGTAATTTATTATGGTTCGTTTTGATACTCAAATACTTATAAACATTTTTTCAGAATGAGTCAGCGAAGTCTTATTCATCGTGAGGCTATTTATTTTAGTAAGAGAGTAAACATTTAGGGAATAATATAATGAATAATAATGAATGAATATAATAATAATAATAATTAATAATAATAATAATAATAAATAATAATATATTTAATATAAATAATATATTAATAGAAGATAAGAAGAGAAGAAGAAGAACGAAGAAGACAGAAGAAGAAGAAGAAGAAAGAAGAAGAAGAAGAAGAGAAGAGAAGAAGAAGAAGAAGAAGAAGGCGTTTAAAAATGAAATATTAACATAGACAACAATGACAACAACGAAAACCTCACAACGGAGTATATTGTTTTTATAAGTAATAATCTTATAAATCCGAATATGAGCTGTAATGTCAGCAAAAAAAATTTCTATACAGGCAATATCTTTACAGAAAAATCCTTCAACACACACACCACGCACACCTACACACGAAACACACCACCAAATCTAATACCACACCTACATACACACACACACACAGCACAATTTCTTCTTTACTGCACACCGCTCAAACAAACACACACGCACACACGCACACACCACACAAACACAAGCACACAAATTTTGCCCATGCATCATACTGAATATAGCTATATCTTGTAAGGGTTTCCTATAAAATATATACTATATATAATATATATATATATATATAATTATATAACTTATACTATAATGGAAGCAAGGATAGTCGGGTCGAAACCTTAAATATTTCATTTATATCCACAGCAATTTCTTTAATCTGAAATTTAATAAAAAAAAAAATGGAAATCATTCTTAGAATCAAGAATCTCATATGTTGGTAAAGAGAACACGCGAATTTAATGTTCTGATTTTTTGTTTCTGAAGTTTGCTCTATTTCACATAAAAGTTGTTGTTGCTATGGCTACTTCTTCTCCTATCTGATCAATAGTGGGCTCCTCAGAGCATCTATCTTATCAACTATATTCAGTCTTTCCATTAACGATTAACTGCCCAACCAACCTTATCTATTCATATAGAAGATGACTCGACCTCGGTGACTCGTTCTGTTACTCATTTCAAGTCTCCTCTTTGGGAAATAACAAATTGATAAGTCTGTAGTTGGGTTTTGAACTCTTTATTTTCTTTTTTGTAAGTAATTGGTGATTATCGCCCATTCCACTATCATAAACGCAGCATGCAGTATTTGCGAATGTGAGCAGTTGCAGGTATGAAAATGATGCGGATTCCGGATATCAGCGTACCCCAATATAATTATTTATTATTATTATTAATTAATATTATTATATTATTAATTTTATGTATTATTATTATTATTATTATTATCTATTATTATATTATTATATTATTGATTATGTATTATATTATTATTATATTATTATTATTATTATTATTGTGTTCTTATTATCATTAACGCAGAAAGACAGTGTGAAAAGACAAGCAATTTAGTTTATTTCTAGTTTGACTATATTATTAATTGATTATCTATATTATTATTATTATTATTATTATATAATATATTATTATTAATTATTTATTATTATTATTATATTATTATTATTATTCATATTATTAATTTTATTATTATTAGTAATTATAGTATTATTATACTATTATAATAATTATTACTATTAGTTAGTTATTATTATCTATTATTATTATTATTAATTATTATTATTTTATTATTATATGTTTATATCTTATTATTATTATTAGTAGTAGTAGTAGTGGTATAGTAGTAGTAGTAGTAGTAGTAGTGAGTAGTAGTAGTAGTAGTAATATGAAATTTTTATTAATACTTGAAACCATGCTCTAGTTATGCACTTTTACTCTTATTTTAACTATTTATTGATTATTATTATTATTATTAATATTGATTATATATTATAATAGTTATTATTATTATTATTAATTATATTATTATTCATTATTATATTATATTATTTATTATTATTATTATAATTATTTTATTATTATTATTATTATTATTATTATTGATTATTATTATTAGTTAAAGGTGGACTAAATCTCGATTTTCACTATGTTGCCGATGTTAATGCGGAATAGTATATTCTAATATTTGTGATTGCGGATGGCTCACAGCACATAATTTCTAGATCTCTCGTAATTTGAAGTACACGGAAAACGTTGAATTATTTAAATTGTATAAATAATATTTGAATAATGCGATTTGAGTTTTTTTATTTCAAGTATCATTGTTACTTTTATGATAAGGTGTTCCATTTAGGGGATTTCAATGTACACAACGATAAAGGTCCTCTCACACAGATCCAGAAAGGGAAGAGGACGATTCATTCAGCATTCTCGATAATCTGGAGAAACTGACTAGGGATCTTTACACATTTCTGATTGTCTCAACCAATTCTTAATGGTTCTGCACCTTTGACCTAAGCTTCACCACTAGTCATTTTATACATAAATACCCCATCTTCTTTCACATTGGCAAATCTGAGCACAGCCTTAAAACTTTTAATTTTAATGCTTACTCTCCAAATGTTCCATCCTAACCTAAGCGTATCTTCTACCAATTTATTCGTGATGCTTGGAGGGCTTTTCATTGCTTTACGTTAGCTATCCCTGGGGTGATTCCTTTAACTCTGAAAACGCTTCGGCTTCTGCCGGTAAGGTTGTAGACTGTGATTGCTGATGAGATGAGCAGCTTCATTCCTTCTACGTTTAATCGTTCCCCTCAAAATCCATAGATCGATCTTGCTTGTTATCACTCCATTCAGGATAAAAACAATGCGTATAGACAGTGGAAAATTTTTCGTTTTGGTATCGAACTTTTTAATTTTTATTAGCTCGGAATACTTGCTCGGATAATATTTTAAGCAAAGCGGACATTCAGTGAATAAAAATGTGATGACATCTTGGTTTGGCTTTTGACAAATATTTCTGACCTCTTGCCAAAATATTTCTAATAATTTCTTTATATCTGTCTCTTCCCCTCTTATTTGCCTTAATGATCTTCTCCAACTGAAAAGGCTAAGCTTTTTAGCCTTCTTTTTTCTTCTAGAGCAACCCTAGATTTCTCCAGCAAACCTCCACCGGATGCTTCTCCCTCACGTGATTAACGTCTTATATTTGTGATTCTTTTTGATCGGGTGCATGGGATCCTGAAATCTATGAAATTTAGGAAGGCAGACGACCCGGATGCTACTTCTCCTCGAGTTTCTAGGAAGGATAAGTGTGAGCCGGCTCTGTACCTAGTTCAATTATACTCTCTGTGCCTCAGTATTAACAATTTACATCAGTGTTGGAGGCGCACATATCTTATTTCAACCTATTCTGAAGAAAGGAAGCCGCTCTGACCTTTCTAACTATTTCTCTCGCTTGTATTCTGTCTAAGATCTTTGAAACCATTCATAACTTTCATTTCTTCTTTTGATATTCTATCTTGTCTCACAGGTTTATGGACTTCTGCTCTTATATATTATGGGGAGTCTTTGGTGGCTCTTTACCGGGTATTATACGCTGCTGCTCTCCAAACTCTCTTCCTATCTTGTCTACCAGGTTTATGGACTTCTGCTCTTAGATATTATGGGGAGCCTTTTGTAGTGGCTCTTTACCGGGTATTGTATGCGCTGCTGCCCTCCAAAGTCCAAACTCTCTTCCTTTGTGTTTCCTTTTTTTCTTTGTTTACATATGTCCAGCACTCTTTCAAATATTTCCATAAGTTGTTGTTGCTTTGGCGACTTCTTCTTCCTATTCCTGTTAATAGTGGTTCCCTCACAGCTCTATCTTATCAACTTTATTCCATCTTTCCATTAACGATCTCAACTGCTCAACTAACCTAAACCAGAACAGTAGTTGTGCAAATTGCCAGATGCAGTGCAGGAGTGTTATTGAAAATGAAGCGGATATGCCGCAATGTGGATGGGATCCGGATATCAGGTGCAGCCGCCTATTTACTAATAAATTATTATTAATTATTTATTATTATTATGTATTATTATTATATATATGATATAATTATTATATTATTTATTATTATGATTATTAGTATTATTATTATTATTATTATTATTTATATTATATTATTACTATTATTATTTTATTATATTATTATTATTAATTATTATTTATATTATTATTCAATATTATTCATTAATTATTATTTATTATTTATTATTATTATTTATATTACTGTTAGTGAAGTAGTAGTGAGTTAGTAGCTAGTAGGTAGTAGCACGATAGTTCATATATATAGTTATTATTATGATTATTATTATTAATTATTATTATTATTTTTATTTAATTATGATATGATTATTTCTTATTATTATATTTTATTATAGTATTATTATTATTATTTACTGAAGCCTTTTTCAAAAATAAATAGAGAAACCATACCGAGTTACCACTTTGTATCTTAGCATGACTTTTGTTTCTCTTTGAAATTTCCTGTTTATAACATTCAGAAATAAAGTTTTAGATAAGGTTACTTTACTCCCCACTACGATTTCTTTTTTGTTTGTTTTTTTATTGTTATATTCATTGAAAAAAAACATAAAGGAACATGAAAACCCGAGAGAAAACAAGACAAAACAAATAGTCTGCAGAAATGCTTAATGCAAAAGTTAGAATAAACATTTCTAAAATGATTGCTCTTTATATTAGAAAGATTTTTGATAATGACAAGAAAACAAAGATAAAATAGAATCGATATAGACGAATTAGATGAATAGGAAAGACAAAGAACAAGAAAAACGAGGACAACGAGAAAATAGAACAAGAATGATAAGGAAATTAAAAACAAGAATATAGAAAAGTCAAACAAGAATAAGAAAATAGAGCAAGACAAGACATAACATTATGGACAAATTAAAAGCGAGAAAAGAAAGCAAGAACAAGTGAGGAACAAAAGAAGCGAGAGGAACAATAAAAAATATAAGAAGAACTGAACATACAAACAATAAAGGAAACAAGAACAACAAGAAAAGGGGAAAAAGAAATCGAATCCGATAAGTTCGGATGCAGAAGTGAATAAGAATAAAAGAACAAAAGAACTAAGACGTGGATGAAAAGAAGTCAGATTGTCAAAATTGATTGGTTCAGAAAAGGATAAAACAAAAGAATATAAAAAATTAAAGGAAAAAAAACACAAAACAAAAGATATAAGGCATGATGAACAAAACAAGAGATCAAGATACAGTAAAGCAATGGAGAGAACAAAAACAAAACAAAAAGAAAAATCAGGAAAAGAACAAGACTTAAACCATCGTCTCGTAAAGATATAAGCAAAAAATAATAAAAGGACAAAAAAAAAAAGCACTGAACAGAAAACAAATGAAAAAGAAAAAGAAGGAATATACAAAAACGCAGAAAAAGAACAGGACAAGAACAACGAACAAGAAGATTTAGCAAGAACAAGAAAAACAAGATCAAGAGAACATAAAGTAACAAAAATGAGAAAAGACAAGAATAGAAGAACATACCTAACAAACACGAGAAAAGACAAGGACAAGATACTTGACCGAACACAAGAACAGACAAAAGAAGAATACCTCTCCTAACTACACACAAGAACAAGAACAAAAACAATAATAATAAGAACAAGAAAACGTATTAGAAGAACAAGAATAACAGGAAAAAATAAAAACAAAATGAACAATTATAAGAATAAGAATAACAGGAAAAAGAACAAAACTAAAAGAATAAGCAAGTAGTGACAAAACTTAGTAAAACAAAATGGCAATAAAATAAGAACAATATATAACCAAAGAAAGTCGAAAATAAGAAGAGAGGAACAAGAACAAAAAGAACCAGAAAAGCAAGAAAAAAAGAAAATCAACTTTAAAATGAAAACAAGAGCAAAAACAAGAAGAACTTGAGCAAGAATGAGACAACATAACTATTTATTTCTAGAAGGAAGATAAGAAAATGCGTGCGTATGCGGTTATCCCTCCAATTTTATTGGATGAGAAAAGACGGTCTTATCGTTATGGCAACAAAAATGGACTAGTTGAAAAATTTAGGAATAACCAGAAAAGAAAGAACAAGAAGATAAAGAGCACGAAAAATAAAAAGAAAAAGAAAAACAAAATCAAGAGCGAGAAGAACAAGAACAATGAAAACAAGATCAAGAGCAAAGAATACAAGAAAAAGAAAAAGAAAAAATGACTAGTATAAACAAGAACAGGAACAAGAAAAGCAAAAACAAGACAAAAAGACTAAAAGCAAAAACAAGAACAAGAACATAGCAAAGAACAAAAGCTTTTTTCCCTGTTCCTGGAGTGATGGAAAACATTATTTGAAGTGTTGCCATACTATGAAACAAACAAACAAGAAATAAAACAAGAAGAATAAAATCAATAAGAAGAATAAAATAAGCAAGAAGAATAAGAAATTCGAGAACAAGAAGAACAAGAACAATTAAACAACATATAAACAAGAATAAGAGAGATGGCATGAAATGCCGAAAACAAGTACAAGAAGTAATGAGAATAAAATAAGAGTAAGAAGAAAAACAAGAGAGAACAAAGAATCAAGCACAAGGAGAATGAGAAACGAAGAAAGAACAGTAGAATAAAGAGAAAAACAAGATCGAGAAGAAATAAAAAGAGGGCAAGAAAACCAGAAGAACAAATAATAAAACAAGAAATAGAAATAACAGAAAAGAAGAACAAGAAAGAACAGTAAGAAACAAGAATAAGAAAAATAGGAAAAAAACAAAAAAGAAGAAACTAAAAGTTTAAAGAAGAAAAAGAAGGAGCAAATAACAAGAAGACTAAAGAATCAAGAATGATATTGAACAAGAATAAACAGAAAACAGATAAGAATAAGGAGAAAAAAAGAACAAAACAGATAAGATAAGTAACTGAAAAAGAAAAAGTAAACAAAAAAATAAGAAGAAAGAAGAACAAAGAAATAGAAAGAACGAACCAAAAGAAAAAATTCCGACGAAACGATTAAGTTAGACAAAATCTCCACAACCGGTTCTATTCTATTAGGACATTACATAGAGGCTTTGACTAATATCTTATTTAACCACAATAACAACTAGATAATATTTTCCTTTAAACTAAGTCAACCTATCCTACTATCCTATCCATTCGCTGAGTGACGGCAGGTTTAAAAACGAAGAGTCTCTTAAGTTTGGTCAGAGTGTATGAATGGGTAATTCTATCAAACTTTCACAGGACAGTCAAAATGCCGAAAAAACGGCGCTAGTAAACCGCTTGTGCTTAACTGTTTAGTAATTGAATCACCTGCTTTCAACTAGACTAGTGCTTCGAACCCATGCCGATCATGTGGAAAGAAACTCAATAGAAACTTCCCCTCTCTCTCACAATAGGCAATGCCCGTGAGGAGTGATAACTTTTGCGTACCAGCACAATAAGAAGAAAACTTTTGATTCTCTCTCTCTCTCTCTCTTCTCTCTCTCGTCTCTATCTTCTCGTCTCGTCCTCTCATCCTCTCTCTCTCTCCTCTCGTTCTCTCTCTCTCTCCTCTCTCTCCTCTCTCTCTCTCTCATCATCAAATTAGAATGACAAATTCCTTCTGGGAGGTGGAGTTTACCAAAAATTTCTCTCTTGTCAGTATCTCTTATTAGATATTCTCTTTATGTCCGTCCTTCTTTTATGTATGATATGGAAAAATTTTTTCCATTCTCATTCACTTGTTAAGATATCAATCGATTATTTTTTTTTTTTTTTTGAACACCACTTATGTATAATTTATAAGGGAAAATTAAATCTCAACATCTATAAATCTATATCTATCTATCTATCCGTAATTATCTATCTATATCCTATCTATCTATCTACTATCTATCTATCTATCGTATCTATCTATCTATCTATCTAATCTATCTATCTATTTCTATCCTATCTCTCTCTCTCTACTCTCAATCCTCTCTCTCTTCTCTTCTCTCTCTCTCCTCGTCTCCCTCTCTCCTCTCCTCTCTCATCTCTCCCCTCTTCTTCTCGTCTCTCTTCTCTTCTCGTCTCTCCCTCCTCTCTCTCTCACATATATAGTATAATACAATTAATATAATTATAATATGATATATAATATAATTATATATATATATACTATATATATATATAATTATATATATAATATTATATATTATATATATATATATATATATAATATATATATATATTATAACGAGTATAGAACACTATAATTGAAGTCGGAGCACACTAAACTTAAATTAAAAATTTCAAAATTTTATGGAACTCCTAGTTTATTCCACACATTAAATTTTCTTCTCAATCTTAATAATATCTATATAAGATGCTTACGTTCGACTTAAAATACATAATAAATATAATAATAATAATAATAAAAAAAAAATAATAAAAAAAAATTTTCAAAGTGTATCATTACACTGACGTGTTCAAAGTTTTTTCCGAAAACCTTTTAATTATTAACGACAGTATTGAGAATTTAGAGGCTTAAAAAAACATGTTTTTATTTTGAATAGGAAAAAAGAAGTTTAAGAAATATTTTTACACTGCTGTGCTAAAGATGGATAATTATGGCATTTAAAATGAGGCACTATTATCGATACTAATGACATTGTTAGTTATTTGCTTCAATAAAGTTAAGGTCTTTTAATTTTCCTAATTGTCATTTTAATGTCCTTTTTGTGGATATAATGGTGTAGTTAGTAGTAGTAGTGAGGTAGTAGTAGCTAGTAGAGTAGTAAGTGAAGTGAGTAGTAGTAGTAGTATTAGTAGTTATAGTAGTGAGTAGTGTTGATGAAACCTAGTTTACGTAATTGCCCAAATTAGTGTAATATTGTCGATTATATTAATATATATATAATTATATATATATATTATTATATATTAGTATATATATATATATATATAATATATATATTATATAATATAATTATATTATATATATATTATATCTATATATTATATATACTTATATATTGAGATGGGTAGTACCTATTCAATTTATATACATTTATTATGATAATTTGAGTCATATTAACCGAAGATCGATCAGTGCGCCACTTACCCGTTTGTACGCTTTCAAAAGACTCCAAGACACTTCCCAATGATGGACAGTGAAACTGCAACTTAACCTCTAGAACACTCTCAAACAAGGAGCAAAATAACAAATACTGAATGAACTAGAAAACGCTTTACTTGAATATGTAGGATGTTGGAATGTAATTGTAGAAAGGAGAAAGTACATGTCTTCATAACGTGCAACTGGAAAAATGGGACCAGACTATTGAGTGACGATACAGTGGATACGTTGATCCTATAACTTGGCGTTGTTGATAAGATGTTGCTTCGTCATTTACAGTACTTTAAAAAAAAATTGAAAAATTAAGAGTATTAATTAATTAAAAGTTTAAAACAGTATTTAAACTTCAAAGTAGTTTATACATTATAACAATTCAAATGATTCGACTTGCGAATTCAGCTTCCAGTCAGTGAAAACGACTGAATCACTGAAGCATACTTAATGAGACGTTCATCCAAACAAATATAGCAGAAAATCACTGAACAAAATGAAAAAAGTTGGACAATCAGAGTTTACAAGTATTAAAATATGTGGGAAAATGTTTCCCAAATTTAGAAAGTGGGAAAGGTGATCTGCTAATGATTGCACTTATTTATAAAAAATTCAATTTAAGCAAGAAAATTAAAAATATTTAAAATAGTTACAGGAAAAAGTATCTGCTAACAATGAAAAAAGTCTTGCAAGAATATATCAGTATAATAAAGTGTCTTTGATAAAGTGAGTTTTCAAATAGATGATGAGATTGAAAAATTTAAATTATATCTATAACAGGAAACGAAAACTAATGAGGATGAAAACGGCAATTCCAGTGGAGCCTTAAACAACTCATGATGAGATCTAAAATAAGATCTTTCAATTAGAATAAACAGAAAGACGAAGTAAAAAGCAGTCAAATTGCTTATACAACTAGACACAGATAAATTTTTAAAAAATACATTGAAGACCAAGATACTCAATAAATGAAAGAAACATTCTAAATATAGAAAAAATATAGAATAAAATACAATGATATTAACAAAGTTATAAACAAACTTAAAAAAAAGAAATACAAGAAAATTAATATTTGCCAATAAATATTTATAAAGATATAGAAATTGTAAATATAAATAATCACAATACAAATATCAAAAACTAAAACCTGTTGCTGAGGAATCAACAGTTAATGCAATAAAAGATATAATTATAATTTAAAACTTACAAAACAGAAATATATATAATTATAAATATATATATATATATATATAATATATTATAGATATATATAATATATATTTTCTATATAATACTATATATATATATTATATTATATATATATGTATATATATATATATATACTATAGATTATATATATATATATATTATATTATATATATATAATATATATTACTATATAATATATATATATATATATATTAGTATATATATATATAATACTATTTATATTATTAATTATATAATATATATAAACTATATAATATATATATAATATATATAATAAATATATATATATATAATATATGTAATATATATAATATAATTTATATATAGTATATATATATAATATATAATATATATATGACTATACATATATAAATATATATATATTATATTAATATTATAATAATAATAAGATATATATTATGAGTAAGAGGGATTTCATGCCAGAGTTTATGAATGTTTTGGTTATGAACGACCTATTAAGATTACTAGAAATACAATAATATTGAATGTCTTCAAGCTACTTACACTCTATAAGAAAATAAATATGCATAAAATACATGATAAGCGAGAGTTAGTCGTTGGAAATGGAAGATCACTTTAATCATCAAAGGTCAGTAACGTTCTGCTGAAAATATGCTTATAATAAATTCCTATTAACATATTGCTTAGCAGAATACAAAACCGGCTGATTAAAAATGAGCACAGTATTCCAATGTCATTGTATAGCAAAAGAAATAAAAACGTAAAATATTACTAAGCTGTCTTCGAGATCTTGGTAAGTAACAAAATTACCTTTAAAAATTAATAGTTTATTAAAGATTGTACATACTTGACGTCAGTTTAAAGCACATAGACGAAGCAAGATTCAGGTAGGCTACCCTGTATTCCACGGTCTTAAAATCCATCTACAACAAAGTTGTTATAAACCATAAAAAAAGTATAAAAGAAATAAAAAATTTAAAACAGAATACTTATCTTTGTGTCATAATAAAACTAGATGTTTCTTTAAATATCAGAACTATGTTAATTAATACTTATAAAACTGGTAAGCCCTTAATAAACTCTAACACACTTATTAGAGGATAACATTATTCAATAAAATTTAAATCATTTGAAGTTAGACAGGGAGAAAATATTTTGCAAAATTTATTAGAGAAAATATTCATATACTCAGGACATTAAGTTGGGAAGATATAGGTATAAGGTGCCTAAATAATTTAAGATTTGCAGACGATAAAATGTTCATATATAATGTTGATTAATTATAAAGAATGGCAGGAGAGTGAGATATCGAACTAGAATTGTATGATTAAATATGAACTTAGGCATAACTAAGGCAATTATGTTAATAATAAAGGTAAATAACCCATAAGCACAAGTTCCAGCAAATCATCATAATGAAGTTGATATATAATATATTCTATATATATATATATATTAATGTAATTAGTAAATACTTATATATACCACAGAATTATCATATATTTATATATATATATATACTATATAATAAACATATAGAATAATATACAATAATTATGAAAAATACAAAAATACTCGTATAATTAAAATATATATATGTGTAATATATATAATATATATATATATATATATATATATAGTTATCTATAGTATACTATAGTATATTAATTAGAACATTGAGATATATTGATATATTAGACTATATAATAGTATATTATATATATACTAAATAATAATATATTAACTAACTACCTATCGAAAAACGTTATCAGGAAAATTGAAATCCAAATGAGAATTCAAATTAGCTTGCGAGCATTGTTGATAATTGGTAGTAGATGATAAATTTAAAACTTTTGTTTAAGAGAAGAAAAAGTTATCTGAGAGTCTGCGTTACTATTCGGATGGAAGTAAAAGGATAGAAACACTTATCCTCGCCTCTAGAAACCACACGAGAAAAAAGACAAAGTTCTTCCTGCTGCTTGACTGCCCGCTGAAATATCTATCCTTTTATTGATCAGCGAAGTAAGTTATAATATTCAAAAATCATTGTTTTTATGTAAACACATCATACACACACACCAACAATCACACACAACACATATATATATAAATATATATAATATATATTATATATATATATATTATATATAATAATATTATATATATATATTACTATTATATAATATATAGTATATATCTGGGTGATGAATTGGTTTAGAGCGACAGTTGTATGAGAAAAACAAAATAGATTTTTAGTATTATTTTATTTAAACAAAAATATACATTTTTATGTATTTAATTAGGAAAAATTATTTTCACTTTATAAAAATTTGATATAATTAATAAATATTTAATTGAATATTATTAGCAGAACGTACGTCTGGCATGGTACAATGGAACGGAGTCATATTTTCGGTAATAAATCAAAGCTAATAATTAATATAGGCTAGTGTCACGCTAGTGTTATTCGGAAACGTTAAATGTTAACATGTGTGTTAATTTATTTTAAAATATGTTATTGGATGATAATTGATATATATTCAATATGTTCTGATGATAATGATCTCTTAGCCTTTCTACAGCACTTCAAGTTGTTACTAAGTGAATTAAAGTGTATTAAAAATATTGTAAAATGTCAAAATAAAACGAAAGTTTTTTTTTTCAATGCAATAAATGCGGTAAAGATATTGCGTTCCAAAATTGCTATCTCATCGTGGCGTCTCAGCTATGTACTGTTAAAAATAGATATTTTTTTTTTAAATGATGTAAATCGACACAAGTTCGTTTCATGTTAGGCATTTCCACTAACCCAACCTTAACTTAACCTCAAACCTAACCTACAACCTAACCTAACTAACTTACCTAAACCTAACCTTAACCTAACTAACCTAACCTAACCTAACCTAACTAACTAACTTAACTAACACTACTAAACTAACTAACGTAACCACAACTTGAGAAACAACAAACTTCTTTACAAAATAAAATGTAAGACCACAAGAAATATAAAGATGAATTTGTTTAAGAAAAGAAATTATAATATAAAATGAATTTGTTTATATGAACATAGAAGTAATAAAATATTACATTGTATGATTAAAAGAAAATTGCCCAAAAGTGGATTGCGAAATCAATTCCTATTGAGCTATTTATGTGCTTTTGTTTGGAAGCAAGAACATCAAAGGGAAGAAAGATACGAAGCATTCTTAAAAACAATTGGAAAGCAAAACAAATTTCCTTAAAAGTTAGTTTATATAGTATATATTATATTATACTATATAATAATATATATATATATATATATATATATATATATATATATATATATTATATATATATATCTATATATATAGTACTATATTAATATATTATATATATATATATTTTTTATTATATAAAGTTTTTTGTGGAAATTTGCTGCCATAGCTTTGTTCCGTTCGAAACCACTTATCGTACACAAGCGATCTCGCTTCGCGTATATTTGTCGCTTTAAACCAAATATCACTATATAATTATATACTATATTTATGTATATTATATACTATATAATATAATATTAATATAGATAATACTAGATACCGAACTATAAGGACACCAATATAGGCTGATAAGCAATATATATCATTATAATTTTATATATTATATATATATACATATTATCATAATATAATATTATTATAATATAGATACAACTCAAGGACAGACAATTAAATAAAGACCAAATAGAGAATATATAGCACTCAACTCTCTTTCAATATTTAATAAATGCTTTTTATGGTCGACCTTAAAAATAATAATAATAATAATCATAACAAAAAATAAAAATAAAAAAAAATTTCAATGTTATTATTCACTGACAGTGTCAAAAGGCTTTTTCCGAAAACCTTTTAATTATTAACGACAGTATTGAGAATTTAGAGGCTTAAAAAAACATGTTTTTATTTTGAATAGGAAAAAAGAAGTTTAAGAAATATTTTTACACTGCTGTGCTAAAGATGGATAATTATGGCATTTAAAATGAGGCACTATTATCGATACTAATGACATTGTTAGTTATTTGCTTCAATAAAGTTAAGGTCTTTTAATTTTCCTAATTGTCAATTGACGATAATTAATAATATCGTAGTTAGATAAGTGAGTGAGTAGTGAGTAGTAGTAGATAAGTAGATAGTAAGTAGTAGTAGTAGTAAGTATAACAAGAAGAAGAAGAGAAAACTATAGACTATTATCAAAAGGAAATAATAAAGTATAACTTGTAGATGTAATATATGATATATTATATAAATTATATTAATATATATATTATATATATATATATAGTATAACTATTATATATAAATATTTATATATATATATATAATATATATATATAATATATATATATATGATATATTATATAAATATATATATATAAATAAGTATATATAATATATATAAATAATATATAAACTATAATATATATATAATTATAATATAATAATATAAATATATAATAATATATAATAATATATATATATAAAATAATATATAGTAAATATATTAATATATATATATCTAATAATATATATATATATAAATTATATAATACTATATATAATATAAACGTAGATATACTATATATCCTATATCGGTTGGGGCTAAAGCACTATAGGCAAACCCATGCAGGGTGGCGGATATGGAAGAACCGACCTGCTTTGTTTAAAAGGAATTTATTATTTTAATTAATTGAATCACATACCAAACTTGGTAGTGAGTTGTCCACCTTTCTTGTCTGCATTCAAGAAGACTTCAACGGTACTTACTCCCATCTGGATAGTGATACTGGTAACCATAGTGTACTGGCAACGTTTGGCTCCAGAGCTATGGAGGCGAGAATAGTAAAACTATCGAATAAACTAGAAACGAAAAATATTGCAGGATGGTGAGAAGTATGGAGAAAAGGAGAAAGCACAAGTGCACTAAAAATGAACAAATACTAAATATAGGAGTGATATGTTGTGCCTTGTGATTAGTATGTGTGATGTGCTGTTCTTCTTCATTTGCAACAACTTAGAAAAAAAATGTTGAAATTAGGGGGAGCATCATTAAAAGTTTAAAACAGAACTTAAACTCCCAAATAGATATTCGTTATACAATTCATATAATTCGAATTCACGCATATGAGGAACTGGAACACACTTTTATGAGACGCTTACCTAAGCACGCGCAACAAAATCATCACTACAAAATATGAATGGGCAACTTTAATGCAAAAGTGTTAAACAATACCAAACCAATAAGAATTTTTTTTCCAATTACAAGAAAAATAAAATTATTTAAAATAGCACAGCAAATGAAATAGATTGCAACTTTATAAACGGATGAACTCTTCTTCCAAGATATATCAGCAATAAATAACTGATGACATTGTGTTCTCCATATCAAATAGTAGAAAAGTTTTATTAAAAGCGAACTTGGGCAAAACTAAAGTTTCAATAAGTACATATATAACCCAGCAAGGCAAGTTGATGAATACACGTACTGTACCTTAGACCAGCGTTTCTCAACCGCTGGTCCACGAAGAAATTTGACCGATCTGCAGGTCCACCTTTTCGCGTCTATCTTTATAAAAAAAAATTTGCATCCAAAAATTAATGCAATTGATGAAAGGGAGTACTAACTTGGAAGCCATTAAAATTAGTATATTTATATTCTCATTATTATATAACAACTTTATAAGATACAATGTATGACATGATATAGTATATTATTTTCAAATAAAACACCCCTTATCTTGCTCTAATATATATATTTGCGCTTTTTAAATTGGAGGGCCACGAAAAATTATATGATATTTAACTGGACCGAGAAAGACAAAAAATTGAGAAACGCAGCTTTTGACAACATAAAACTTGAAATTGTAAACGGACAAATGAGATCCAAGTATGAATATTGTGAATAGATTAAACCCAAGTCATAAGACTTAAACATATTGCAAGGAGAAAAATATGCTGACAGTGCGTGTTATCTGCTATGACACATGGATGAGAGACTTGAACTCTAGAGACTAGAGGAGGGAGAGAACAAAGCAAAAACTATGAAGAACATAATATAATATAAGTTGAGACATATGCTGGCAATAACATGTAAAGACAAAGTAAAGAGCGATTAGATGACATCACAAACATAATTAAGAAAATATAATAACCAGAGTCAAACAAGAAAAATGTAAATGGATAGTTCATATAATAAATAAAAAATGATGATATAGACAAAGGAAATATTAAATTGACCTCCATTAAATCTGAAAGAACCCTGAAAACGACCATATATAAGGTGGGCAAATGCAATTAGAACAACTGCATAAGTAAAGTGGCAAATAGAAACCCAAGATCACCAGTATTGAAATCATTGAAGGGGAATATATATATATATATATATATATATATATAATATATATATATATTAATATATATAATATAAATATACTATATATAATAATAAGATATATATATATAATAAATATATATAGTATATATATATACGAGTATACTACACAACCAACGGACAATAATATACTTCTTAATAATTGCACGCACTTATTGGGGATAAAATGAATAAATAAATATATTTTGAAATCGAAATCAAATTTTTAAAGAACAAAAAAAATCTTTTTAACCCATTTAAAATATTATTATTCTATAACAAAAAATTGAAAATGAAATGAATAACTCCGTTTATATTTTGTGGCTTGGATACCACTCATTTATATATAGTCCAGCTTTGTTATCTTTCCTCACCTTGTAAATTTGAGAAAATTATTGTTTTGAGTCTTTCAGAGTAGAGAAACATCTGCTGGGTGAAACGTTATGAGTGAGAGAGATCCAAATCCTTAGCTATCCAAACTGTGAACTGCGTAGATCAAGTTTATTACAAAATTCGTTATTATTTTAAATATGATATGCGAACGTTTTGTTTTTATTATAATTATTTTCCTAACATTTTTGTTTTTTATTTCATTGCAGATTTTTCCTTCCGTGATTGCAAATGCATGAGTATTTCGTATGACAATGAAACCTCAAACAGTGAATATTTATTTCTTCATTAGAGAAAAGTTCAAAATGATGAAATAACTTTTGCAACTTTCACAATTTCTTGAAAAATTTTCATTGACTTTTCACCGAAAATCTTTTCAAAACAAACATAAATTTGCATTTAAAAATTCAAACGAGTTGGAGTTGCAACCGGTGGTGTATAATGTGGTGCTGTGATAATACGTTAAAGAAAAAATTGAATCATCGTTAAAACGCATCTTAAATTAGGGTGGAGGTGCAAACATAAAAAAGATTAGGGTTTTGAAGAGGTTCAATATCTTCATGCACCTCCGAAAGCTAACAATTGTTCTACAAAAACTTCTTCAAGAATGTACCATCATCGTATACTTTCCACCACCGTTCATTTTTCCATATTCGTTGAACTTTGCCGATATTTTTTCTGTCGCAAAGTTCCTATTTTTTTATAATAAGAACATATTTCCACCTGGTAAACTAAAATAGTGCCAGTTGTTTTCACTTTGCCAATAAAGTATAGCACATGAATCTCAACAGCAATGAATAAAAATGCCGCTGTATATTTTTGGCACTCTAATAACATTTTTATTTAAAACCTTCTTCATTGCGCTGCACCACCATGGTTGTTGGGAATAGAAGTCACATTATTTCAACTTTTGCTAGAATTGCTCTTAGATATTCCCTTTGTTGTGGAAGAGATCGATCTACAATTTCAAAGCAAGGAGCCAATAAATTCAATCAGGTGGAACAATTATTCTTTGGGGTTGAACAGATGTAGTTCTCGGTGAATTTACTTTAAACAGAAACTTTTAAGGTTGCTTTCTCTAACTATATTTTATTCCGGAATTATGTTTGATGATGTTTGGCTCAAACCTTTTTAGTCTTGTGCCTATTAGATTCTAGAATGATCACCAATCACATTTGAGTAAGGAATGGTAATTAGTTTTCGTAAACTTCCAAACCTTTTTAAAAGTTCTGTCTGAGTTGTTCTGCTCCATGATTATGTTGTTTTCCCGAAACAAAGTATAAGAGCGCTTCTCACTTATTCTTGAACTTTGAAGGGAATACAGCTCCAATGACGAAGAAGAAAATCAAGACATTTGTATCATCACTATGACATTTTTGAGTATTTCCCACTGATTTTAGCATTTTTTATATGAGTTGGAATAAAATAGCGAAGTTGAACGGATACTACACTAATATCATATAAAGAAATGCCATTAAAATACAGTATCGTCAGACCAGAGTCTTCCACATGCTTCAACGGATCCAAATGAATTTTTCTTAGAAACTCATTTCCTCGGAAATGGTTAATGTACTCTTGTGGAATTGAAGCCTGTGTCAGGTACAGTTTCCTAATATCATCAGAACTTAAATAGGAGGTCTTTGTTCTGTTCACAGACTTATGCGAGAGCACGGTTACGACAACCAAAAAAAGAATGAAAGAAAGATAGGCGAGATTTTTACTTCAAGAATAGTTTTCGTCTTGGAAAACTTAAATAATGCCCAGTTGTTTTCAATTGTGCATATTATGAGAACAGAGTCAATTACACTGACACAGTGCGCTAGTAAATATTTTCGACACTTGAACATACTTTAATATAAAACTTTCTTTTTTGCTGCTCCACCATCAGATGTCGCTGTCTAATAGAGAGTCAATATTATTTCAACCATTCGAAACATTGCCTAGTTAGAGATTCTTGATATTTCAACAGCCATTAAACAAGAAAATCACGGAATCAAAATATATTTTCCTCATTTCTAAATATTATTAAATTTTTAATTGGTTAAATTAATCTGGATTTTGATATTTTCATAAAGCTTATCATTTATTATTTTTAATATCTGGGAAAAAATCTTATTCGCTTCATAAAAAAAAAGATTTTGATAGTTTAAATAATTCGGGGGGGGGTCAACCTGCTAAGACTTTGGTATATATTATATATATTATAATATATATATATATATATCTATATAATATAATATATATATTATATATAATTAATAATATATATATATAATATATATATATATATATATATATATAATATATATATATATATTATATATACTGATGAAAAAATTTATTCGCTTCAGGAAATAAATTGTTGTATTGGCTCATGATTTTTAATTACGTATAATAACTTGTTAGCATAAAATATATTAAAAAATGTGTGCACAAAGAGCAAAAAACAAAAAAACAAAAAAACATAATAAATAACTTATTAGTATATATATATACTATATATATATAATAAATATATAATATATATATATATATATATATATATATCTATATATATATATATAATATATATATAATATTATATTCTTCATGGTAGCCCCCCCACGCTCCCCTCCTACGAGAAGCGAAATATCCCAAGATATTGTTCCACCGCAGCGGGCTGGACCCAGAAATCCAATAAATCAAGTTTATCGAAGTTGCGCCTAAGGTCCGTTAAGTCTGATCAGTCTAGTAAGAGGTGTTTTTTGTCTTCATTTGTCAGGGAGGAACATCTTTGACAGAAGGGAGAGGGAGCGTTGCGAATTTTTAATTTATATTCCTGAAAGGAGGGATGGTGTTCAGAAAGGAGATGGGATCTCTCAGTGCCCTCTCTTTGATTTCCGGTCGCCGTTCATCTTTTAAATCAATAGATATTGGTGGTGTTTCTCAGGGTTCTGCCTTATCTTCAACTCTATTAATCTGATTCGACGGTTTAGTGCTTGTTCAGTAGGGGATATTTTGTGTGGAGGTGCTTCAAGCACGGAGTTAAGAGGATAAGCGGTAAGCGTTCTTTGGGTTAATTGAGTGTGAATGTGTTTGAAGATGGGAGTGTATGGGGGGCGATGGGGGGTGTAGCGTACTGTATATGTTAGAGTAGTGTAGTGCTGTGGATTTTGTCCATCTTGATGAAAGGGAAGGGGGTTGTAGTACTTATGCAGCAGTAAAATCTGCCTGAAGAGATAACGTAAATTGTATCCTTCAGGTCCAGAGGGTTATGTAGTGGAGAATTTTTGTTGGTTGTAAGGTGGTGAATGGTAGGAGGTAAGGGAGGTAATTATATAATGAAGTATGTTTTGAATGTCTGGTTTTTGTATTGAACTATGACATTGTGTACGTAAATTATTAGGTAAATTATTATATTAACATGATATAATATATCTTCAAATTAAGATGATAAAATAAATATGTAGTACGTTAACATAAAATTAATCTTTAATATTAACATGATTGAACAAACCTGTAAATAAAATAATATAATAAATCTTTCCATTTACATGATTGAACAAACCTGTACGTTAATATGATATAATAAATCTTTACATTAACATGATGGAATATATTTTTGTATTGTGATATTAACATGATTGAATAAATATATTTTTATATTAACATGATGGAATAATATAATATATCTTTCTATTATCGTGATAAGATAAATCTCTATATTAATATGATAGAATGAATCTTGATATTTCTGTACATAGTAGTATTCGACAATATAATATAGATATATAGGATATGGATGCGAAGATTCTATATCTATATAATTATATAATATATTTATATATAATATATAACTATAGAATATTAAGATATATATGATAGATCCTACCACACATCGACTATATCAAACTATATATATAAATATCTTATAATATATAGCTTATAGTATTATAATATGAATACTAATAATCATATTATATATAATTATATATATATATAGTATAATATATATTATATATATATATATATAATATATAGTATATATATATATACATATATACTAATATATATCATATATATAATATATATATATATAATATAATATATATATAATATATATATAAATATTTATATATATATATATATATATATAAATAAATATATATATATATATATTATAATGATAATATATATAATATATAATATATATATATATAATATATTATAATATATATATATATAATATATATACTATATCTATATATATAATATATAATATATTACATTATATTATATATATTTACTAATATATATATAATATATAATAATATATATATATATATTTAATAATATTATTATATATTTATAATATATATATATATATTTAATAATATCTAGAAGCGACCATAAATCAACCAAAGTTTTAAAACAAATATTTAAACACGACCCACTTCACCCCCACCATAAGATTAGAAAGTATCCCTCAAAATCTTACTTACACTCTGAAAATTCTTTGCAAGAGTTTATGAAGCAAGACTTATATAACATTAAAAAACAATTAAAGCTTGACTAAATATTAAATCACTAAAATGTACAAATCATCCTGCTAACTTTAAAATAGACATGCATCATAAGTATATCTATATATATAATATTATATAATATATTATTATATAAATATATATATTATAGTAATAATAATAATATAATAGGTATATAATATATATATATATAATAATATATATATAAATATTATATATAATAATATTATACTAAGCCAGACTTTACAAGAGAGTACATTAATAAAAAATAGGCAATAACGGTTAAGTCTGGGTGCAAAGAGTTGAACAGAGAGGTTGAGACTGTGGGAAGATAAGTCACACTCAAAGAACTTTTCCTCAAAGGAGGAAAAGTATTAAGAGTTCTGTAGAGGATGTCCATATTATAGATATTGAGGAGACAGCCCAAAGGTCGACACAACATAAATGAAAATTACTTGTACAGCCCGCCCGAGGCGTAGATAATGGTTAGAATGCATTAGTGTTTAAGTTAAGTTAAGTTAAGTTTAAGTTAAGTTAAGTAAGTAAGTAAGTAAAATAGTATTAAGTCAGATTTAAGTTAGTTTTAGTTAAGTTCAGTTAAGTTAGCTTTAGGTTAGGGGTGTCTGAGTTAGTAGGTTATGGGTAGATGGGTTAGGTAGGTAAGTTAGGTTAAGTAAGGTTAGGGTTACGTTAGGCTTAGGTTAGTTATGTTAGGGTTAAGGTTAAGTAGGTTAGGTTTTATGGATTCGTTTAAGAAACTCTTAAATAACCAGATTTTTTTTTTTTTAACAAATATCGAAATTTGAGTATAGGTCACTATTGTATAAGAAGAGTGATGGAACAAATGAACTAATCTTCCAGTTGAAATAGTTAAATAAAACAACAAAAAATCCTACCAGTAGCAGCAAGGTAGCAGTGGCAGTAGGAGGTGGAGGAACCTAGAACAGGATACAAGGATTAGAAGGTGATCTGCAGGAACCCAGGGAAGGAAAGAGTTTAACAGTATATAAGCACGAGGAATTTGTTGTTGTTATCTCTAGTATTTAAGGTTCAAAAACTCCAGACAATTATTTTTGGAAAAGTATTCAGCTTACTGCTTTGGATAACGAGTTATCCTGAATAATGCTCAGAATTAAGATGAAAGACGTTCTTACAAATTAAAGAATGAAACTTATATTGTTTTATTAATTTGCAAGAGGACAGAGAACAAAGTTGGATTTAAAGAATAGAAAGGTTTAGGACACTCAATAAAAGTTGAGGTGGTATTTAAGACAGTACAGATTGGCAGAGAAGTTAAAGCCATAAGAAAATTTTCGTAACGCAAGAAGCAGAACATACACGTCTTCTTACATACGTAACAAAATGAGATAAGATATAGAGGAAGGACGAGCAAGGTTAGGGTTACTGTCGAGCTGCTACAGCTGATTTTGATTAAATACAGGAGGCGAAGTTTGAAAGAGAAGATTGAGTGTTCAACATAGAATAGCAAATAGAACAGATGTAACGATGTTATCAGAAATTAAAATGCAAGAGCTGGCTCAAATTGCTTCCAACATTCAAATAATATTGGGAGAGTAAATGAATGGGTTAGGAAATTGTTTGAAAGCTGCCCTTTTTGCATCCCAGAGAATAATGATTGTCGCCCATCTTGAAATTGGTGTAGTTAATAGCCCAGTCTTGTAGTATTGATTGGAGCTAAATAAGCGTGTGGTTACGCTAAGGTGAAGAAAAGAGACACGAGCGATACTTATTGCGTTATTAAAGCCCAAAGAAGAACGAACTATTGTCAATGTGGCAAGAATATTCAGTCAGACCACAAAAGTTTTCCATACGCTCAGATCTTTGTTGTCGCGTGACGATATATTATATATAAATATATATATATATAATTATAATATTATATTAAATATATATATATAGAATACTAATATATTATATTATTATATAATATATAATATATATATATATAATTAAAAACAAGAGATGTATATATATAGTATAGTAATATACTATATAATATATAATATATATAGTATAGTATAATATAATATATAATTTATCTATATAAAATATAATATATATAATAATTATATTATATATTTAATATATATAATATATATATAATATATATAATAATATATATATATATTTATTAATATATAATATATATATATATATCCATATATATAATATATATATATATATATATATATATAATATAATAATTATATAATATATATAATATAAATATATATATATAATATATATATTATATAAATTATTTAAAACCCGATATATATAATGTATATATAATATTAATAATAATATATATATATATATATAATAATATATATATATATATATATATATATTATTAATAAAGATATATTTAATATATAATTATTATTATATATATATATTCATTTAAAAACCAACGAATATATATACTATACTAAATATAATATATATATAATATATATTATATATATATATACTATTATATAAATAAAATATATATATAATATAAAATATATATATATATTTAAATAGTATATATAGTATATATAAACTATTATTATAAGAGCTGGGGATCGTTTAAAATCACAGGTTGGAGTAAAAGTCCAAAATAAAGGTTTAATCGAAAACCTTTACATGTTCCGATATTGTGTTTGAAAGTGTCAATAGAAGTGGAAGAATAGAAGCAAGTATGTTCCAAACTTTACTAGTAGAGTACATATAAGAGATTTGCGAAAGCTGTGAAGTCTGTTATACATAGAGTGAATAGAGAAAGGGTTAGTCTTAGGTTGTGTAAAAACCTCCAGAGTGTAATTTACAAAAAATTAGTAATCATATAAAATCAGGGGTACTTACCTAATATAATCATTGTGGAGATTTTTTTTCGTCTTCTGGATGGAAGTTCCCTTCCACCCGACCCATCCCTTCTTGTCCCCATCTGCTCGTGGGATGAGAGGGGCCAAGTCGCAATGTGCCCTCAGAGGAGTCTGAATGGGTCTCAGAGGGTAATAGTATAGTGCTTGGCGAGCCTGTTATACAGCTATATAAGAGTTAATTCCTTCAACTAAAATACAAAATATCTCTCAAGAGAGAGAGAGAAGAGAAAGAGAGAGAGAGAAGAGAGAGAGAGCCAGAGAGAGGAGAAGAGGAGAGAGAGAGAGAGAAGAGAGAGAGAGAGAGAGACATGGCAAAATGAAAAAGAAAAGGGAAAAACACAATATTATTTGTTAAACTGTTACACTATTCGAATTTTTTTTAACTTAAAAATAAATACTTCAAAACAATTACTATTAAAATATGTTTAAAATGTTTTTTTTTCTTTCAATAATAAATTTAGAAAACTCATTCTGACTCTTAATTTCTAAAATATTATGCAATAGTATTACCAGAATTTTCATTACTTTTCAGGAATATAAAAAAAATAGCTTCTATGCAATAATGCATTATTTAAAACTTATACTTGCAGTTACTCTAGTATATATATATATCTATATATATATATATATAATATAATAATATAATATATATAATATATATATATAAATGTATATAATCATATATATATATATAATAATATATATATATATATATTATATATATATATACGGGTATCCCGGTCTCGGGAAAATAAGTAAGGTTGAATATAACTCTAAGTTTATCACAGAGATTAATCATTATGGTATGATTAAGCTAATAAAAATATTTATTTTCATATGATCATATGTTAAAATGAGCATAAAATTATTTCGGTGTTGCGTGCACTTAAAGCAATAGGAGGAACGCGCCCTAATATTATATATATAATATATATAGTATATATATATATACTATATATATAGTATAATATAATATATACTAAATATATATATATATATATATATAATATATATAACCTATATAATACAGAATATATATATATTACCATATATATATATATATATATATATAATATAATATATATATATATATATATAATATATATATATATATATATAATATATTAATATAATAATATATAATATATATATATATTTATATATATATATATATATATATATATATATATGCCCACCTGATGAGATAGATTTGGCTGAGAATTAGATTGCATAAGGTTATTGGTTAAATCGCCTTGATAATTGTTTTTGTGAAATGAATTTTTGATAGGAGGAAGCTGACCATCGAATGATGCTCTTCTCTCTAACACGGAAGGATTGTTGATTGGTTGATGGATGGGAGCGTTCACAGGTGAAGGATCATGGAATCTTCTAAGCGGGTTCAATCTTGACATTCCTGTTGTGACTCCATTTGGAATATTTTTCTTTTGAGAAGGCGGAACGCCATTCGGAGCGTTTCTTTTACTTAGAATTCCTGTGCCGAATGGCTTTTTCCCCGCCCTTTTATCAACTGGTTTTCTAGAAACTTTAGGAGTGTCTGGCTGTAAAGGAAATGCTTGAGAGTCAATAGCTACGTCTCTCCTGTTACCATAGAGACGTTTTTTAGCTGTAGAAGGAATTGTCGAAGAAATACTTGGGATACCTCTTTCCGCTTCTTTGAAAGAAACAGTTTTATTCTTTATTTTGGGTAAATTTTTACTTGGGTAAATAATGTAATCTCCTTTTTCAATTGGAACATCGGTCTTGCTGGCAGCTAGTAATTCTCCTTTTCCAACAGTTATCTTTTTCAATGGCTTGTTTTTACTTTTAGTAGTGAGGAACCTACCTCTTCCTGTTGGTTCTTCCACATTATTTTGGGGCCCTTTCTTAATTTTATTTGAACTTATAGTTTGAACTCCTTTTGAATCTCTTAGTTGCTTAATATGCTGTCTAGGGTCTCCATACACATAACCAATCTCCTCGGCCACAAGAATATTATTCCTGTCTTCAGGGTCTTGAATGTATATTTTGCTTGCAGAGTTTCTTCTCTTCTCTGAGTAATTATGAGACTTTGTTGAGATATCTTCGTATTCATATCCTTTCTGAGTCCTCAAAGGGTTTGGCTGAACAGCAATTGGCACTCTTCCTCTTATGTTTCTAGGTCCACCTCTGAATGGGTTGAAGAAACCGAATACCATTTTGTCCGATCTTTTTAACTTTGATTTAGCTTTAGTGTACTTAATTGGGGGCAAGGTTTTCCTAACGCTTTGTTCACTCGGTAGTTCTTTATAGTCGATGATCATATATCGATAACTAAGTATGTCTGGGTTATTGTTTAAGATTTTCAGGAACATAAAACGATTCAGATTTATTAAAATCAGAGTAAGTAAATTTAAAGTATTTTAATATAATGTATAATAAATAGAAATTTAGAATTCAGTGTATTTCTAGTATGCTCCCTATAGGATCTAACTAGCTTTATATACAATCGTGTTAACATAAAACAATTCAGATTTATTAAAATCTCTCCTTGATTCTTTAACTAATTTTCCATCGTTATAATACTTTATATTCGTAAAATTTATCTTAAATTACATTTATTTCTCTCATTCCGTCTCTATATGTGACTATTATATTTACGAAAGTTACTATCGTACAGTTTTTTTTTTGTTCCTATACTTCTTCTGTCTCTCATGATGTAAAATACTCACCCTCCCGACTTGCCTACTTTTCCGATCTATTGCCACGATTCACGATGTTTACACACCCTTCTGCTTTGCAACTGATTTTGCTCAAGGAATTAAGAGGGAAATATCAAGCGACTCAAAGTTACAGGTTTGGGAAAAATAAAAAATTTTATTAAAATTTGCATTACATTATTTTTTATGTTATTTAAGAGAGATGATGATTTGGATAATAAAAGTTATTTCTTTCTTTTTAGGATGAAGAAGTAATAACAGATGAATTAGTAATGGCAGAAGCTATTTATAAATTGTGTTTTCCATTGATAAACGTAGATATGGTTGGAAAATGGAATATAATGTTCGTTGAAGAACTAAAATTCCAATTTAATGAAAGCATAATTTTACAATTTAACAAAAGAATAGAGAAATTTGTGCAAAATATAATGCTTGAAAAAACAGTACTTAAGATTCTTCAAAAAATGGGAGATAGATCTTCGGAAAACAACATCTATATTAAACAATAATTTTGAAAATATTGATTCAGCAGGATATGATTCAAGCTCCGTCATCCATGAAAATCAGAATTCACAAATCGAATCGGAAATTCCTGAAATGACATGTAAACAAAGCTCTCTCAGAAAAATGAATCATCACAGGTTACTGATTCAAAGTTATCTCGAAAGGGTATTGCCATATTTAACGCAATTATCAGACTATATCATTGTCTTCAAATTTATAAAAATTGTTGGATTACAGGCTTTCACTCTTACTTAAAGCTCCCATTTGGATGGTAAGAATTTTATTTAAGTGAGCTTGTTGTATATTAAATTTTATATGAGATTTAGATCAGACATATTCCATTAAATAATGCTGTAAGCATTTTTTATGCTCCCTTCATCTAATATAATAAATAATAATAATGAACTGAATAATAATAATAATAATAATCAATAATAAATAATGAATAATGAAAAATATTGTAATTGTAATAATGGAATCATAAAATAATTATGATTGATATATATAGATAATAAATATTAACTGAGGAGTTAAGACAAATTAATATACATGAATAATAATAATTATTTTAATATAATATATTTATTTTTAATTATAATAATAATAATAATAACAATAATAATAATAGTGTAAAAAATATTTAAGGAAGAAATAAATCAATAATAGGCGGTAAATAATAATTATACTTAATAAAAGATAACTCAATATATAAATATAATATCAAGTAATAATAATAATATAATATATAAATAATAATAATGAATAATAATAATTAATAATATTTTTATGCTTTTATTTTTATATTACTTTTAATCTTTGATCTTTTCTTCCATTTCCGTCGATAGTATAATATATTAGGATTTCTTGTAAACTAGAATAATATAGGTTAGGTACTTATATTTATATAGTATATGATTTCAGTATATGATATGGTGAGTAAGTATCGTATTACTATATATATAACTACTAGTATGACTATAGTTATCTATAATTGATAATCATATATATATAATATATAATTTATTCTATATACTATTAATATACTTATTATTAGTAATTATATTAATATATAGGATAATACCTAATTTTTACTTAATACTATATAACATATATATATATTTAGAATATAATAATATGGTCTTTTAGGCTAGTATATTTATGCATATAACACAGTTACAGGACGTGCACGTAGATAGTATTATATACGTATATATATAATATATATAAGATATAGGCCTATGTGAGCCAGATTTTATACAATAATGGCATTATGGACAATGCAAAATATTGGACGAAAAACAACAAGATGGGCAGCAGTAGAAAGATGCTTTGAAGAGATATCCAAAGACCTTTATTGAACGTATTTCACATTCGCTTGCCATTGCGGTTTGGCTACGAGTCGTTTTCACCATAGCTTTTTATGGAGAGAAAGTCAATCATTATTTTGATCTATCTGGATATAAGGAATATTAAACCTGGAAATTTAGTCAAGATATTCGAAGGGTAATATATATATATATATATATACTATTTTATACTAATCATTATTTTATATAGAATAATTATATATTATAAATTATTATAATATATGACTATATTATATATATATATATATATATATTATATATAATAATATATATATATATATATATATATTATAATCAGTGGCGGCTCGTGTCAACATTTTTCTTGAGTAGGCATAATATATATTCACTATCATAATAACTATTATATCAGTAGTATTATATATTATATATATATACTCATAATATAATATCATATATATATCACTATATACTATATATATATATACATTACTATATATTATACTATATACGCCTTATTTAAATACATCCCTATTTTACATGATATTAATAAGGCCATAAACAACACTACAGGGCAAAAAATATTCTAATATTTTAATGGGTTTAAATCTGTGCTGGTATGCCCTATCTGCACCGATGTATTACTATAAAACTAGAAGCCTCATTGTTATTAAAAGCGCACAAAATATATAATTAATTAATTTATTTAAATATATAATATTAAAGCTTATATTTTATTTAAATTCCAATCACAAAAAATTCTCATTGTACATGAATGAAAATAAAATTACTGGTCTCACGAGGCAAATTAGCTACTAGCCTTAGAAGGAGTTGACTCAAGCGAGATGGCGATCTGGTGCGGAAGAATGAGTCATGACTCTATACAGAAATTATGATTAAATAAAGTCGTATAACTAGAGATGAATCAAGTTAGCATAAATTAAATAATTATTAAACTATTATTTATGCTAATATATAATTATTTAATAATATCCTACATTTTTATTTTCTTGCTAATAGTATTTAAAATTTTGGATTATTTTTAAAAAAAAGACTGCTAATGAGTCGGTCGGCCAAATACGGAACTTGCCTTGCATAAAAAGAAGGAGCTATTTTTTTTGCACTCAAGACAAATAACAGTTGGAACGGCAATGGCTAATATTAAAAAGGGAATGAGCAGGATATTTAGTGGCGGCTTGGTAGCAGTGAGCCTTCTCGAAGAAATCATATACACAGCACACAACACACACACGACACACCAACACAAACACCATATATCATTATTAATTAATAATATATAGTTTATATATTATATATATATATAAAATATATATATATATAATATAAATTTTTTAATAAATAATATATAATCTAATATATATTATATATATATGTTTATATATATACTATATATATTATATAATATACGTAGATAATTATATATATATATAATATATGATAAATGAATATATATTCTAGTAAGAGTATTATTTTCATTACATAACCTTGGTAACGCAGATTCTTTAATATTATTTTTTTGAGGTTAAATTAAAACATTAAGCAGTTGCACTTACTGCTGGCTAGGCCTCCAATAAGGCGCGCCACTGATATAATATAGAATAGTATATATATATATATATACCATATATATATATATATAATATATATGATTTAATATAATTATATATATTATATATAGTATATATATATAATTATAAATTAAATATAAATTAAATAAGTTGAAAAACTAAAAAAGCTAACAGTTTGAAAAATTTTGTTGCTCCATAAATTTAAAAACAACTTCCATTTTCTCTGCAAATTATAATGATCTTATCAAAAGTTGGCATACGGTTCTATTTAAAATTTGCTAAATATATATATACTATATATATATTATATAGTATATATATATATAATATACTATATACGTATAATTTTCTTACTCATCGCACCCTGAACATTTTTTTCAGAATGCAAAAGAAAAGAACGACTGCAGAGACTGGTTAATACTCAAAGGTCCTTTTGAGGTTCTGAGAGATTCTTCATCTTTTTGTCTCTTTATTCTCGATTGGCAAACATTATACCGACGAAGGTTTTTATAAAGTCACTTTACATGACAAGATCAAAATTATTGTTCAGATTGAAAATCTTAGTGGGCTTGCAGATGATGTGTTAAAAGGTTATATATATACTAATATATATCTATATATATTATATATATAATATATAATATATGATTATATTATATTATATATATATTATTATAAATTTAGATTTCTTATTACATTCGTATAATTATATATAAATATTATATATATAACTATTATATATATGACTTCTTTTCATTTAAATATAATACGTACTATAACTTAGCTATTCCAGGTATAATGATACTATATAGGTATAACGACCTAGCACAATATAATAGTATATATTTATACATTATATATTATAAAATATATATATTACTAATATATACTATATATATATATAATATATATATATATTATATCTATATGCTTATTACTTAATATTCTAGTACTAACTATATAATAATATATACTACTACTATTACTATACACTATATAATAATATACTATATATATAATAAAATATATAAATATATATCTATAATATATAAGAATAATCATATATATCTATACCAGCTGGATATATTAGATCGAAATACAGAGTATCCTATACAGCAATCAGTGTTTACATTTTTGTTTTTTCTATATTCTTTGGCAGTTTAATAATTTATACTTGGATGTTATTTTTCCTACTTGTTCGAATAATAATTTTTTTTACTTCGAATTCTCAGAGTTAATATTCATAACATTCAAAAATTGTGGAAGAAAAATGCTTCCGTTTATGACTTTTGAATTTGCTTGAATATTTTGGGGAGATGTGAAAGAGATATTCTGCATATCTTAGAAATGAAGTAGGAATCGCATATTTCAACTTATTTTTACGGATATTATTAGTCATCAAATCATTGTGGTAGGTTATTTACCTTCATTTAAAACACACAAACAGATTATGTCATCCCTCGCACGCACGACACAACTTACGTTGATATACTATATATATAGTATATACTTATATGATATGCAGTATATAATATATATATATAATAATATATATATACCTATATAATATATTATATATATAATTATAATATATTATATTATTATGTATATATTTATATATAGTACTGGCCAATTTCAGTACGATCTTGCACCGAAAAGGTATATTTACTAACATTTGTATTTTTTCCACTTTAGAAGGGTTTTTTTTTTTTTAACCAATAAGCATACAGTTTAAGTTGACAAGTTTTTTTTTTAACGCACGCACGCATATTGATTAAAGGTTGCAAGTAAATAAATTAAAAAATATAGCACTCAACACCTTCAATAGCCTTACTCTATTACTTATTTACCTTATTCTTATTACTTATTACTTAACCTAACTAACCTTACTTAATATTATAAAATTATTAACTATTTTTTTGCAGTAAATGTAAATTATGTTTTCCCTCTGTCCTTCAGAATTTTTCTTCTTTTTCCGCACCAATTTGCAGGAGCAAGATCGATATGAATGTCATTTATATTATATATAGTATATATATATATATATATATATATAATATATATAATTTATATATATTATATACTATATATATATATCATATATATTATAAATACTTATCTACGTGTAGTATATATCACCTATATAGTTAGAGTCAGATATTTATCTACTAAAAACAAAATTCTAGGTGAACACTTTAGAATTCGTTTGATACGATTCTAAAATATAAGATATTAACAATAGCGTACGTATGCAAGATGTTTATCCGGAAGTGTTTGATGAATTTACAATTTTAAATTTTCTGTTTTTAACTTGTTTTTCTTTGCTTTTATTTGAAAATTAAGATAAAAATTTGATTTTTTGAAAATTTCGGAGGGGGGCTGTAAGCCCTCGGCACAACTTGCATACGTCACTGTGTATTAGAAAAAAATCAGTGATTATCTGCAAATATTTATTTCTTAACAAGATTTCATGAATCAAGTAAACTTCATCAGCTGTCTCCTTAAAACTAATTTCTTAAAGTTTTTTCATAGCTAAAAATTTGGATAAAAATATTTTTAGAACTTCTGTTTTTAGTTATTAGCAAAATGAATTTTCATCCAAAGATTTAGAAAATGAAGTTATAATTTCTGGTAAACTATATTTAAATTATATTTAAATAATATTTACTGGTAAATTATATTTAAATAAAGATTTTGAATAATCATGTAACTAGACTTGTAATCGTTATACTGTTTCTAATGCATTTTTTTTTTTTTTTTTTTTTATTTTTTTTTTAAAAAGTACTGTTGTTCTTTCATATATGTTTTTTTTCCTTGATAAGTTTTCAACACGTTTGAGTGGACTTATTATAATATATAGTATATATATATATATATATGACTATAGTATATAAATCATTGGAATACTATAATTATATATATAATCTAATATAATTTATGATTAATTTAATATATAGGTATGGTATGTATATATTAATATACTATAGTATACAATAATATATGTTTTTCATCTCTCACAGCAGACCAATACTCTGGTTACTGCTATTCCAAAAGGGCCTTTTTTATTGTTTCTACCTTAGATTGTAGGAATAGTCTTCAGATAAGAGATTATCCAGCCCATTCCAAAACTTTCCATTCATAATTTCTTCAATCTCTTACGAGACATATAAGGTAGGTTTCTCTAAATCCCGGATTACAAAGGCTGTATGTGACGTAGGGCGTTTGTACAGTGAGCCTAGTGCTAGTATTCTCATGTGTGTAGTAGAAGGCATGACGTACATGCTATCGTATGTAATATATGTAGAAATATTCTGTTATTTTTTCATGTAAAATTGAAATTTTTTTATGACATATCAAGTATTAGCTTATCTTATTTCAAGCAATGAAAAATTGGTATCAAACAAAACCTTAAAAGAGATTATCTCTTGAGTAAAGAGAAGAGGGATTCTTGTTAAAATCTGAACCTTCACAGACGGGCAGTCGCTGGTATACGGGAATAGAACCAAGGTGAGAAAAGTTCATCTCCGTCTTCGAAGTGGTTCATAGAAAATGTAGTGAACTGTCAAGATTATATTACGTTGACACAAGGTGCACCTTGTGTGTTAAGTGTGTATGACCAATACATATGCGAGTCAGATTCACCTCCTGATGGCGGTTGTGGTGACAAGATGACTTCCATGGTTCCAGCGTCGGTTTGATGTTGTGAAGTTTAGAATGACTCCTCGTAGCAGAACAATTTACCATCGTTGTTGAAAACCTTGGAGCAATAAGGATGTAAAGTCTCCACCAGGAAGACATCCCAATTGGAAGAAGAGCGGAAGGTATTCCGAAACAGTGCATGAGGCTGAAGAAGCAACTTCCAGGAATGGTGGCATGGAATAAAGCCCAGAAAAATCGCACGGATTTTCTTCTCGAATAGAAAAGTTGCAGGAATCTCTGTTTACTATAAGGAGAAAGGAGCTCTTTGGGTACAGATCCCTCATAGCATCCAAGGGTTGGCCATATCAAAAATTAGAATTCTCTAGAGGGTCATAACGATGATACAAATTTTTGCTGAAAAAAAAACTGAAGCAGAAGCAGGAATTGAGTGAGACAACCAACACACGGTCAGGAAAACCGCTGCTGCATCCATCCCATAATCATACTTCAAGCCGTTGGTGAAAGCGGGGGTGTTCGATCATGTGCACCACAATGCAAGACTGGTAAGTAGCTTTCAAATGATGAGCAGTAGCTCTTTGTTTTCTGTACACAAGTCAAGGCACTATATAAGCGAGTCTGAGGGTATAACAATAAAAGGAGTTGGCAGTTCTCAAAGGGAATGGAATCAATTTTATTGAATGAGAATCTGCTGATGAATAGTGTTACCATGGGATGGATTCTGATTTCTCGTTTGGCTGGTGTAAATAAGGTAACTGAAATCTGCTGTACATGGGGACACTAGTTTTGGTATGGTCAAGGATTTGAGTAGGCTAGAGAAAGCTGTTTAAAAAACTACGCCGCCATAGTCTAGTTTAGCACGAACCATTGCTAAAAGTTTTCCGATCGGCTCCCCAGGTTTTGTGTGAAAGAAGACGCAGCAGACCCAAGGCACTCCATTTTAAGTTGCTTTATGCGAGGAGCATATGACAACCTGTGATCCAAAATGACACCCAGGAACTCTGCTTTTTAGGCTCTTTTGATGTTAAAACCATATAAATACATGGAAGGGGGAGACGCATGAGCCCCCCTACCATCTTCTTGATGAAACAAAATGGAGGTAATCTTAGATACAGAAAACCTAAACCCATGCTAAATTGTCCACTCCGTAATGGTGCTGATTGCAACTTACATCTGACGTTCAAAGTATGGTAACTTTTCACATACTAGATAGATAACGAAATCATCAGCATACATTAAAAGTTTAATGTTTTTGAAACCACGAAAACTATGTCATTAAACGCCACTGCAAGGAGGATGACACTCAAAACACTACCCAGAGGAACCCCCTCCTCGATAACAAACCGTCTTGATAAAACCGATGAGGTACGAACCTGAATTGAACTGAGAGACAACAGAGTTCGAATGAACAGAGGGAGTTGACCTTTGAGGCCGAAAGAATGGATTTTCAACAAAATTTCCTCCCTTCACATGGTGTCATAAGCCTTCTCCAGGTCGAAAAAAAAGCCAAAAACCATCTTTTTATCCGAGAAAGCCCAACGAATGTCACGATCCACGTATACTAGAAGGTCTGCTGTTGAACGGAATTTATGAATCCTAAATTGGGAGTTGGGAAGGGCTAGTAGATTTTCCAACAAAGGATAAAGTCTATTGACTACCAGTTTTTCCATTAACTTACAAGTTTATATGCAAGGGTGATTGTTCTCATACAATCCTCCTTATGTTGATTTTAATGAGGTTTTGGAAAAGGTACCACTTAAAAAATTCCACAATACACACTTTATTTTTACAACTGAATAAAATGGGGCAATTTAATATATCCCCGGAGAAGCCAAAAAATAGACTCTCATCTACTCATCTTCACACCACTATTTGAAGACGACTACTTCTGATAATGAGGTTGACACCACCTTGAATTTCCGACTTCTTCTGGCACACAGTCTAATTTTATTATTTTCTGCAATATTCGCGGTTTTTACTCAAGATCTTTCTTATTCTAGACTTCATCTCATTCTTAAACGAGTTATTTGAATGTTCTGATTGCAAACCCTACACTGATCTCTCCTACTGCTTATATCCTTAATTTTCAGTCAAAGGCGGATCTTGAGCAGTTGCG
>JABUQX010084491.1:0-17500 GCA_015478945.1 Trachelipus rathkii
AAGCTTATTGTTTATAAAAAATTAAGAAAAAGTCAAAAATTTTAACACTATATTACAGACTGTATATATTGTATCTTCAAACTTTATACTTTGCCAACACTGGGATACATTAAAGGGTCTATTGTGCTATATTATCTCTATGTCTTTTTAGGAAAAATCTTGAAGGAAGAAAGACACTTTCTTCAATTATAGAGACAAGGTGTTTCCATTGACTTTTTTTACAAAATTACGATTTTTTAAAGATAGAGACATTAAGTATACTACTCACTTAACACAGACTAATTACTTACTAATCATGGAGTAATAATTAATATTGATACCCCATAATTGACTACTATAGTGATTATATACTTATGCATAATAGTATTACTTATATATAATAGTATAAAGCCTTCTGCTGTCTACTTTTCTGTAACCTTTTAACGTCATATGAGCTAGTGGTTATCTATATTACTAGTTACTAAATATTTGATACGAGTAATATATATATTATTAAATATATATATATATATATAATAACATATATATTTATATATATTATATATATTAATATATATATATTATATATTATATAAAATAATAATTATAATATAAATAATAATAATAAGATTAATAATAATATTAAATAATTCAATAATAATTCATTCAAAAAATAAATAAAATATTAGTAAATAATATATAATAATAATAATAAGATAATTTAATAATAAAGCATTCTCAATAATAAATTAATTAATAATAATTAATAATAAATATATATAGTAAGTAATATATAATACATATAATAAATATAATTATAAAAATTAGTAATAATCATAATAATATAACAATTGAATTATTAATAATAGTATAATTAATCAAAATATAATCCAATATATATATAATATAATGATAGATATAATAATATTTTAAATGTATTTCGATTTTCGAAACCATCCCTAGACATATATAAACACTCAAGGGAGTTTAATAAAACTAATATTAGAATTTTATCTATATAATAACATGAATGTGTATTTATAATAATATCCCATAATTATATAAAAAATAGCAAACATAATTTTCAAATTTAGAACAAAATAAATAATAAACGGCAAAAACAACTGGTGTGTGATAATAATATCATTCTAAAACTGAAATTAATATTATTATTTAACGGAGCTTACACACTATTATGAATTACACAGAATAACTAATAGTTTAATATAATAATATTTTAATAAATAAATAAATATGTATAATATAAAATAATAATTAATAATAATAATAATTAAATTAATAACCTAATGAATATAATATAAATAATTATTATAAATAATAATAATTATAAATAATATATAATTAAATATAATAATACTAATAACTACCAATTGTAATAATAATTGTAATTGTAAATATATTAATTGTAATTGATAAATATATATTATATATATAATCATATAATTATATAATAATATTATAATATAATATAATAATCAATTAATATAATATATAATAATAATTAAATATAATAATATAATATAAATAATAATATAATTATATAAATAAATAATAATATATAATTAAATAATTGTAATAATTGATTAATAAGTAAGTAATTAATTATAAATAAATTAAATAATATATATAAGGATATAATATGGATAAAATAATATATATTGAATAATGTAAATATAATTAAATTATCAATAATTATAATAAAATAATAATTAAATATAATTAATTAATATATTATACTCAATAATATAATATAATTAAATTGCTATATATATAACCAATATCCGACATTAGAGACTGTATATTTTTATTTTCTCATTCTCTCAATTATTTTTTCAATTACCATTACTATATGATTTATCTGAGAGTTCCGAGTATTCTCACATAACTATTCAGAATTCAATAGTACGATTTTGCATACTATATAATAACAATATCTCAAGAGAAAAATTATATTATTAGCTGGTCGCTGGAACGGATGGGTATATGTTAGGATGTATGAATATGGGTAAACTTTTTTTTAGAGAACTCACTTGGACTAGGAGGTACAAGGATAGTAAATAGGCAACTCAATAAATATACTCACAATGTATAGAGGAATAGTAGATAGAAAGTACGATCATGATGGTAATATAATAGTGTTAGTAAGAACAGAAACTGAGCAAATATATAATCATATTTAAGAAATATAACATTATATGTGTATTACTAAAACATAGATAATATCAGTAAATGATACAAATAGATATAAATTATTATATGTTAGGTCGAAAAATATTCATGTTAGGAAATAAAATATTAATATATATCGACTCAAAATATGATTCCTTAATGACTTATAAAGATTAGTACATAAATACTAGGGTATATACTAGGTGATTAAATAATATTATACGAGAACTAGTAGAAGTAATAATTATTAGGTAATTGACCAATAATATGAAGTATAAAGAAGTAACTTATGAGCATATTTGAAACATGATTCATATATAAACATAAGTATATATAGGACTCATCATGTTTAAACTATTAAAAGATTATTAATAAACGCGTAGAGAGTGACGGTGGGAGAGTATGAGTTATATTACAGAAGAAGAATATATATATATATACGCAGATCAGATATAGATAAGAATCATATGGATATACATACGAATAATACTATATACGAAGAGCCTTTGAAAGATAGATTGGAACATTCAGATAGATCTATTTTCGCGCATACTCGAAGTCCTGAGTAAATGGTAGAAATATTTTAGAAATTCTAGGAATACACAAGATTATGAAATGTCATGTAACTCTGAACAACGAGAGACTCGCTTCAACTCATTAAACTGTGAAACGCAATTGAGCAAATTATTATAATTGTTGCAGGGCTTGGATGTTCATCGGCTATTGCAAGTCATTTAGTACATCTATCTAGAGTCAAGTGACAGATAAATACGCGTAGCTTTCTAAGTTTGAGTAGTGATAATATAATAATCACTAAGATAGATTAGTACTAAAATATTCCTCGTACACACTCAAGCACATACAGGATTATAGATATCGAATGGAATCACTGCAGAGAATGACATAAGGGACTTTACGTAGAGCTTCGTGAATCATCTCTATGACCCAGGCTTTATCGTCTTGCAATATATCGCACCAAGCACGTGAGTGTGTGTTAAAAGAAACGTCTACAGAGATAATAGCTTGAACTAGCTTGACTTCAAGTCCGGAACTGGCTGGCCAAATGCTCAGAGTCAATGGAATGACTTTAGAATAGTAAGTATATGACCAAACAAATCATAGATTAATCTTTGACATTTCAATACCTGATCAAAGTGATACTTAATTATCGCACTACAAACATGATAGTGAAATAGAGTCAGATAGTGATCATGAAGTGTTATATTAATGTTTTGTTGAGTAAATGAAGTAGGTGCTAATAGTTCAGAGTTAGATTAGCATTATAAATTATCTAGTGTAAGTAGTACGTTGGTTATTCATTAAAAAATATTATATGACTACATGGAGATAGATCTCTAGTGTGAGATTGGAATAAAATATTATTAATGGATGGCGACGACTGTACGATGTGAGTTGGGATTATAAATATAGTATTTATCCATATTGCAAATTTGAAGGTCTATTTTTAGGCAGATGCAAATTTGAGAAATATATTTCATTATAACTATGCAGAATTAAATAGAACTTTCCGATTTATATTGAGAAAGAGAGTTATGAATTTCTATAAACAATTGAATGATTTGAAAATCTGTATAGGTAAGTGTGATCATATATAGGATTCCTTGAGTGAGATAATTGTACAAGTGACAATTTTAATAATATACATTAATCTATTCATAACAGTACTGGAGCAGCTGCCTTATGATTTCGCCAGCCACAATAAAAAAAGAGTAAGATGTGAAGTTGGTAGGACGCGTAATAACTAAAATATGAACTCACAGCAAGAACTGCCTTTCACATAGAAAGACCTGAATACCTAGCGAGCTTTTTATATAATTGCTATTTAAAATTCAATTTTAATTAGTTGACAATGCTTTATATTTTAATAATGAAATGAGTTGGATTGCAGACATGTAATAATTGAAGCGTAAGAGAAAACCCCTTTCTAATATATAAACGAATGACATTAATGTAATTTAATATGCAGAAACTTAATTCACTATTTAAATAATAATTTCACATTATTTGGCAGTATCTAAATATTGGATTTCAAAATTGAAAATTTGTTTTAATTTTGTTTATCATTATACTAGGATTTTTAGGAGCAGATAAGATCTCATTACTTGTTTACTATAATATTATTATTGATGCTACTCTTTTCTTTGTCTAAAATATTATTTTTTATAATAAAAGTAGCTCAGAATTCGATTATGTGTAAGAGATTACATACGAACATGCTCAGTCCGGGAGAAAGAGATCTACCGCTAGGACACAAGATAGGTTGAAATTTACATTAGTTGCGAAATGAGAAATGTTATGATAGGAAAATAAAAAAAAAAAAAAAAAAAAAAAAAAAAAAACTAAATCAGTGCATCTAAAATGCATAAAGAATGTAAAGTTGAAAACTAGGGTCGTAGCAGGGAGTATGAAATAGCTGAGTATAGAGTTATATGATATATTGTAAAAGTGATAAATATACGCTATTAAAAAATATAAAAAATAGTAATTAGTTGATTAAATAGGTTAAATCAAGTTGTAGATTATGAGGTAGGAAGAAAATTGCGGGAACTAAGGAATGACTGTATTTTGAGAGAGACCTTTTTGTATATCGAGAGTTCGACTATTAGTAAAATGTACACGTGTAAAGAAATTAAATAGACTTCTCGCATATTAAGTTTATTGTATTTGGTTTATTTACTCTCTAGAATATCCCTGATATGATATTGTAACCGCACGCACATGGAGAAGAGTCTGGGTGTGACTCTGGCTTGAGGTAAAAGAGTGCCGCGAGCCGAATCTACGATTGGGCGTAAGGACCTTATCTCTCACTGGTATTGGCCCACACTCAACTCGAAGGAGGAGTCTACCGGAAGATCATGCCGCGCTCTTTGGAGGTATTAACTTGAATATTTTGAGTTGATCGATGGGGTTCCTCCGCCCCCCCAGACAGATAATCGAGGGTATGAGGAGTGGAGCGACCCACAAAATTCCCTGTTGTTGCGCCCCTCTGGGTCGGGGACACTTCGAGGCTCTCACTTACCAAAGAGATTTGGATGACACGTGTGAAGAGTTATGCCATTATAACATATATTATATATGTAGTGAACAGGTAAGGACAAAGTATAAATAGTAGTATGTAAGTAATAATACTAGAGAAAGATAAATATAAAGTGGATATTGTGTAATTATACCGTGGAATATATAAATATAGTAATGTATATTAGCAAATATATAAGCTATATATAAGATAGGTACATAATGTTTGGTGATGAGATTTGAATGAAGTACAGTTGAATAAGTATAAGAGAGGTATAAAGAAAATTGTAAAGGACTAAATATGTGAAATAGGATATACTAGGGAATGCCCTCCCCGCACTGTGGCGCTGATGCACAAAATGATGGCACCACAACCTAATAATATATAGCTTGATTTTGTGTTTTTTTTTTTTTTTTTGCTATAATTGGTCAAATAAATGAATTTTCCGCACTACAATGTTGCCAGGATTCCAACAATGTATTCCTTTCCCTGTGGCTACTTAGTTAGTTTTTTGGAGACTATGGATGGTGGAGTCTTCTAGAAGCTGGCCATGCGTGACTTCAAGTAATAGTGGTATATTTAATTATTAAATTATAAAATCTCACTCACAGATCTCATAAAATATATACGAGAGTGAATTGAGGATAAATTTATTAAACATAATTTAAATTATACAATTATAAATTTATATAATTATATTAATTATATTTCAAGTTTTAAAAGTGTATAATTATAATTAATAATTATAATTATAATTATTATTATTTTATTATTTTATTATTATATTATTATTAATTATTATTATTCAATTACTTATTATTATGATGAAATGATTTTTAGGTTATGTATATGTATTATTTAACAATATCGAGCAAGCAGTAAAAGAAATCTATATTAAAATGTATTAAATAAATTTGCTCAAATGTTAATCATAAATTAATATGTCGTTCTATCAACTCAAAAACAATGTTAACTTATATTGGTCTTTTCTTCGTGTACTATAATAAACCATTTATGCCTTTCGTCTCTGCGAAACTCATATCACCAGTGCTTTGCGTGAGAGTGTTTATAAAATACTGTTTTTGCGAATGATATTTATAAATAACTATTTTCTTTCTTGTTTTAACTCAATTAAAATATTATTGATTTAATTAACATATATGATAAGATTAGTGGTATGCAGTGTATTATAAATTCGCTGATGATTTATAATATAAATTCTATATATTATAGGTAATATATTTATATATATATATATATATATTAATATTACATATTAATAAAATTAATAGTTAATTAATATATATAATATATTATAATATATTATTAATTATTATATTTATATATACTGAATTTGTATATGGTCAAATACCGTGGTCTTATGTAAAGTTTCAGTTGTAATTTATTAGGTATATGTAGGATATAGTGTGAGAAAGGTGTTTTTTATTATATTGTGTATTTATAATAATAATAGAAAGTTATCTTTTTAAAATTGTTCTACCTTTTATGGTATACTGTATTATAATAACATCGCGCTCCCAGGCTTAAGCTTGGTTCAGTGGGTAGAAGAGCACTCGCCATAGAAATCTAGGCAGCAGCAAGCGGTGATTTAGATTCAGCAAATACCTTGGTTCGGATTGTGGTGAAGTAATTGTGTATGCTTATTTACTTCAGCGAGGGGTAGTGGATTTTGGAGAATGCGCATACCTTGCTCGTGATTTCTGGAATTAATCAGTACACCCCCTCGATCTGCTAATCTAGGAATGTTAGGTAGCTCTGCTGGCCGCAGTAGAGTGGAGTGAGCAAATCCCTTCTTGTGCTGTGTAATTATCTATATTCTATAATGTTAAGATATATATATACCTATATATATAATATTATATATTAAGTAGCCTAGATATAAGTTATCTAATATAGTTATATCTCATGTGTAATATTATAGTTAATTAATTGGTGAATATTATAGGTTGTAAGCCTAATTTTAAAATTATATTAATGTGATTTAGTTGATTAGTAAATGTACGAGAGGGTGAGGTAGGCTATTGAATGGTTAGTTTTAATTAATATATATAATATATATATAGTTAGAATGATAATAATATATATATTTGAATATTTGATATGTATATTAATTAATTATTATATTACATATATTATCAATATATAAGTTAGGTAATATATATATAATAAGTATAATATATATTAATATATATAATAATATAATTATATTACTTTAGAAAATAATGATATAAATATATTGATATATTATTATATATAATATATATATAATATATAAGTAATTAAAATGTTTTTTTCACTTTAACTTATTATTATTAAGTTTTGCGCTTTTGAGGTGTATCACTTTTATTTTATTTAAAATTTATATTGATTTATTCATTATTTTTTATTCTTTCTCTCGCTTTTCAAATATACAACGAAATAACATTAAGATAAAGAAGGAGTAGTGCGGTGCTTGATTCCAAAAAAGTTTTTGACTTGAATATTATTATTTTATTGGTTTGGATTATTATCTATTATTATTATTTATTACATTATTATTATTATTTTATTTTATTATGTATTATTATAATTATTATTATTATTATTATATATAATGTATTATAGAGGTTTTTGGATTATTATTTTATAGATTATTCATATATTATTATTATATAGTGTATTATTAATTAATTATTATTATTATTAATTATTATTTGTGATTTTATTATTATATTTATTTATTATTATTAGTTATTATGAGTATGATTAGTGTATTATTATTATTATAATTATTATTATTATTATTTTTTATTATTATGTATTATTATTATATAAATTATTTAGGGATTATTGTTTATTATTATTATTTTTGTGTAGTATTTAAATTATTATTATTCACTCATTAAGTTTTTTTATGGTGACATATATGTTTTAGTAAATTGAGCGCTTATCGATATAGAATTATTTACAACTACGTTTGAGTGAGAATTTATTGATAATTTGTATTTTCCAATTAATTTGAATAAAATTGGTGTAGATGGTGTGGTAATTAAGCAAATATAAATGAATTATGCATTAGAGCTAGTTATCTTTTCTGACAGAGCTAAAAGCACGAAACGTGAGGCACTTATTAATGGATGGAGTTTTAAGGTGGGAAACAAAATCGACAACTAAAATATTTTAAAATCTTATAGTTAGAACAATTGAAGTGCCAGAGAGAGAGAGAGAGAGAGAGAGAGAGGAGAGACGGAGAGAGAGTTTTTAGAGAGAGTAGAGAGAGAGAGAGATGAAGAGAGAGAGATGAGATAGAGAGAGGAGAGATGAGAGAGAGAGATGTGTCCAATTCGTAAAAGAAGCTATCAAAGTACTAATGACTTCTTTGAATTAAATATCTCCCTTCCTAAAACTCAGTGTTAATGACTAATATCAATTATATTTTAATAATACATAGGTTATAATTAAAGTTTATCTTCTTGTTGTAATAGGCGATAAATGAGGAGAAAATTTAACACCAAATAGTTCTCCTAAAATCTCCTCCTCGCAAATCATACAACCGAGAATTCTTGAATCAGTTTTACAGCCTGTTCTGACGGAAAAAGCTTCTTTAATAACAATCGTAGAATTGAAGAATCATTTGAAAAGATGTTTTATATTTTATCAAGTAATATTAAAAGACTCAATTAACATCAATATTGTAAACATTACAGTCCATTGAAAGATGCCAGTGTGATTCTCTATCAGAGAATAAGAATAAATTAGGTTTGGATCCTATTTTTAATACGAAGTGGATTTATTAGATTTGGTAATAGCTGGACTGTCCATATCTCTATCAAGTGGTACTCTATTGTATTCTATAAGGAAGTCTTGGGTAATCTCAGTCAGAAGTGAGTTGAACTAATACTTTGAAATGTCGAAGGTGAATTGAAAGTCGATATGTAAGGTGATTCCTTCTCTTTTTGTAGTTTTAACCTAATAGGAATAGGAGAAAAATAAAATGAGATTGTAACTGATCCGGGAGTACTCATTATGTAGATATTGTTCAAATGAATCTTAAAGAGAGAACTGTCATAAAAAATATAAGAAAAAAGGTCAGACTCAAATTTGGTCTTACCCAAAATGGGAGGGAGTTGTCGGGCAAAGGATGGGGATTCATTCGTGAGAGAGGGGGGTTGATTTGTGCAAAGTATGGATTATATTGAGATATAAGTGTGATAAATAACTTTTTGTAGAATATAATTAGAGAGAGAGATATACCATAAGTCAAAGGGTAAGGATGTATATTTATGAAACATACTTATTAACGCAACATGTATAGGTAGATTCTGAGAAGATGCATAGATATATGCTTATTGTTAGTGAAATTATATATTATGAGACTTGATATAACGGATATCTCGTTACTTAGATTTAGGTTTGTAGATCGGTTAATTGAGATTAGAGATCTTTGAAGTTAGTTATCGGTTTATATTTAGGGTTTAAGATAGGTAAAGATGGGATTAGTTAATTACTTGAAGTAGCTTCTTTATTTCTGAGGGAAGTTTTTATTTATTATTAATATAGAGTATAAATATATAAAATATGTAATTTATTCCTAGAGGAGAGATACTTAGAAAATGATTGTATAAAGGATTTTATCATGAGATGAACCCTATATTAGAGTAATGTATGAAGCATAGTATATATAAGTATTATGTGCACTGTGAGATATCTAGAAGTGATTGTGTTGAAATTTAATTAATATGAATATCGCAGATAGACTATTATAAGGCATGGGAATCTGACTATTACAATGTAATATATTAGGGTGTACGGCGTTCGTAACGAGTATGGTCGCTGTTGTCTGGTTAGTAAATTATCATAGTCACAGTTAGTCATATTTTTAGTAGTTAGTGTATAATAATGTAGGATAGGTTCTTTATTTTATTATTTATTTTTTATTATGGGATAAGTTTTTAGGAAATGTGGGATGAGTAATTGGCACAATAGATATTTTTGAGGAATTAAGGCGAGATGGATCTGATTGAGATTAGTGTCGGTTTTGGCCTTGTGTCCACAGGTCTTAGTCATGGTGATAGTATGGTAGAGGGCAGTATAACAAAACATGTGAAAGTATCATGAGTGGAGTGGTGGGAGATTGAATTGGTATTGGCGGGAGGTCGATTCTGGTGGGTCGAGCTATTTTATTTTTAGTGCCACGTAATACTAAGGTAATATTTTAATATACCAGATATCAAAAGAGGGAATTCCATTAACAATGCAAATTATAGACGATAAATATATGGAAAGTTACCATAATCGGAGATTACTGAGAATGGGTAGTATATTACTTAACATTTCGTACTCTGAGTAGTAATCACAGTTAGGTGAGTAGTTAGGTGACTTATAGTCGATTATTATAGTCCGCCTCCTACAATATGAGATATGAGTATAATTTAGGGTAGCTCATATATTATATGAGCTTATATTGTTATCGAATTAAGGGGGGGAGAAGTGATAGATATATTTACGAGTTATTGTAGTATGGCGGGACTTCTATTAACGAACTTATGATATGAGTATTATATAATATAGTTATAACGGTATATATATATATGTATATTTGAGTACTAGAATATTAAAAAATAGGTTTGAATAATATATATGATGTATTAGTATATAGGATGATATTATAATCACTATGTATCATGATATAGAGTATAGTAATACAAGATTATATGGGATTTTATTATAAATAATTAATAATATGTACATAATGAGGAATAAAATAATAAAGAGGAAAATGAGTTTAAAAAGGATATATATGATGTTTAATTGTTATATATATTAAGATTAATAATAATATTTTATATATTATGTAATATATATTGATATATTAGAGTTCTTAATTGTCGATTTACTGTTTTTGATGGATTTACATATATAAGTTTAAATAAGTAGTAGTAGTAGTTATCTGTTGCCCCTACTATATATTATAATATATATTATAATCTATATATATCAAAACGAAGTGTAACAAAAAGTGTATAACTTTGGACGGAATATTTATATTGGAAGCAGAGACACACCTCATCACGGGAGCATAGTAAATGGCAGGGCGTCAATATACAGTTGCGTTCGTCATATAGCAAACAATATAATAATATATAGTAATAAGTTGTAAGGGGTAATGGATATGAGTGGATGTATTTATTTTGAGGCGAAGTAGTAGAGAGTATATTATACTTTATATATATATATATTATTCTCTGTATGAAAATATGATATACTATGGTGTGAGTAATATATATATATAATATATTATGTTATTTAGTATTCATGATATATATATACAGTATTACTATAATATATATATGAATAGTAATACTATAATATATACCTGAGTGTTGTGGTGTGTAGGTGTGTATGTAGGTGTGATGTTTGTTTGATATGTTGTTTGGTTTGTGTATAATTTACCTATGAACCTTTTATAAAACATTTCTCAAAAATAATCCTCACAATAGTTCCGTGCGACCCCTGGACTTTCATTACTTACCTTTGAAGGGAAGAATCTCATGTCATGCTTTGGTTGTAGTCAGTTTCTAATTTTAGTTTTCTTGACAGAAAGTGTCGAAAAGCCTACTTCACATAGATAGGTAGTCGAAAGCGGAAGTAGCGCTTGCATAAATTTGTTAGCTATAGAATGGGATTTTCTTTTCTTTAATTTTATCCAAAAGGGTAACAGAGTATGTTTTAGAAACTATGACGTAAAACCTCATGACATTATAGTTCAATGATCTCTTCCTAGAGACCTACAATATCCGAAAATTGTTAAGGAAAGTCTTCAACTTCAAAATCAAATGGAGTATACACTCAACTATATTTGACCATTATCTTCTGAAATGTTGCCTTCGAAATCAAGACTTTAATATCTGCAGAAGATCAATTATTACATTTTAATCCTTTGCGAACTCAAGTGTTTTCGTCTTCCAGAAGCGGGTTTAATTTTGGGAAGAAAGTCACTTTATTTTGCTATATCTTGTTTCATTTGAATGCTGTCAATTTCTCTGCTAAGCCAATAACAATTTGATCACGGCTTTTCATTGAGATATTTAACTTACTAAGTTCCGCAAATATATCTGAAAGAAAGGCTAATTTCAATAACCCTTTCAAACAAGAGTATTTCAATATCCTTGATTAGGAGTTTAAGACTACAGCTCTTTGAAGTACATTTCCTCGAGATAACCATCGAACTTCAGAATGATACAACAAGTGAGTGTGCTCAGAGTCCTTTTCTAGGCACATCTGGTTTAATATTCTGTTGATAAGCGACCTTCCTTTTATGAAATAAACCGCTTGAACAACCTTTTTCCCTAACGATATTTAAATCATCTGACAACCTCTTAAAAGCAAGATTTTCCTTGTGATAAATGGCAATGAAACAGAATCCCTGTCGGCGTACCCCAAGTATTAATTGAGCACCGTCAGTACAAATGCTGTAACATTGATCCCAAGACAAACCTTCTTTGAAAAATGAGTCCGCTAAATTAAAAGTTTTCTCCCGTAATATTCGTGGTCAGTAGATGGTAAAACAAAAATTCTTCTTCCATTTCGGTATGCCTAGTATAGAGTAAGTAGATCATCAATTGAACGTTATTAATTATTACGTCAGTGATTTCATCCAGCTGCAGACTAAATTGGCAATTAGTTTTTTTAATATCTTCCGATATCATGGATAAGTTTTAGAACAACATGGCATCGTAAAAGCATATTTAGTGAAAGATAGAACATCAGCGACAAATGTAGCAGTTTGCGACAAGAAAACGCGGAATCTGGTCCTCACATTCTAGTGCAGGATTGTCGATCTTTGCTAAACAGACATACCTATTACACTGAAAGTATATTACCCATCTGCAGAGTTGCGAATCCTTTTAAATGTTGTGCCAAAGCTATAATATCAGGACAGAAGCGGGTCAATTACTTGGAAAACGCCAATCCCCGTAAAATTGGAAGAAGAACGAAGAGGGTGCTGAATGACTCTATGATCTCTGTCATCGTCAACGGATGTGAGCAGTCGCCCATAATAGGAACCGGAATCGTAGTGCAAGGACAGAGAGATCAAAAGTCGTGTATATAATAGAGTGAATTCCCAAATGCATAACTAATGTAGGTGACATATGCCAAGGGAGAAGAGGAGATTAACAATATCAAAGACTCAAGACACTTAAATCAGAAGAATGTGGACACCACATGACTCGTGGTGATCCCATAGTAGCTTGGAACGTAGGGTTGAATAAAAGAAGGAGTCCTGTACTAAAACATTTGGAGAAGCTCCCAGTATCTGTCAACACACTGGAAACGTAGCGTTAATGGTTGTACGACCAGAGCGCTACAACTCTTGGACTCCCGTGTTCTCGCGATGTCTGGGTAAAAAAATCCTTTTTGGCAATGTCCTTTCATGCCGTCCCAAGCGTCCTTGACCACGGACACCTAAAGATCTAAAGACCCTATCAGATCTCCTCCACCGAATAACCCCTTCAAAAGCGGCAGGAAACATAAACGAAAACTTAAATAAAATATTTGTTTATAGTTGTGGATCCTTTTGTTAAGCTATGAAACGTATTCAGTATTAAGTATATTTTCAATTATTCATTTTAAGGATTATGCTATTTTTACATGCAAACAACATTCCTACCAACTCCAACTAACCTTCAATTCTAATGAATAGGAGAAATATCAGAAAGAATTGGCATTGGGATTTTAGGATGCAAGATGCTTTAACTTTATGATATTTGAAGAACTTCTAAACGTTTGCTTGGCAGTCTGAGTTTCTGTGCTGAACTCCTTTCTTTTTTCTTGGGTTGTCTTCAGCTCGGATGCTTCACGTCAATAGTTGTTTATTAGTTTCTTTCAGTTAGCTTCTTCTCTTATCATGTGTAAGTATTTCTCCAACATATTTCTAGTAGTTTGCAAGTTCTCTGTCTTCGTATTTACTTAAAGTATCTTTTGGGTGAAAATTTTTGATTGTTATATTTTGATTTTCTTTTCACCTTTTCTTGTAGTTCACAAGAGCTTTGTCTGTGCCCAACCCAAAAAAAAAGCGGAACTGCTCTCTGCAAGTTTATATTTGTAAGTCGTTCCTATGCATTTTCTTTCTTTTTCCTGATATTTTGTTCAGTTTGGAGGTAATATCACTTATTACCGCGGTCTTTCCTCTGTAGCATTTTCTTACGCTAATTTTTTGTTAATACGTTACCAAAAACTATATTAAAAATAATATATATATATATATATATCATATAATATATATACTATATATATATAATATTAATATATATATATATATATAGTATATATATTATAATATATATATACTTATATACTACATAGTATATATTATATAGTACTCATAAACGTGATTAATTGAAGCCTCTTCACTTCGGAAAGCATACGGTAGGTAATTATTCCCACAATTTAAACAATGTTGATAATCAATAAAGAAATTCGGTTGATAAAAAGGTTTGAGATTAAGAAGCGCTCGCCAAAGCCAACGAATAATTATGGCGAAAGTTAATAGGCGAAATTTAGCGCAATTAAGTTAAATTTGAGCTGTTGAGATTGAGGAAGAGAGAGTTTGAACTTCTTCAATTTGTTTGTTCAATGACTGAAAAGTGACACAGCCTTTACCCCTAAGACTAATGACTTGTGAAGTTAGCGTAATAATTCGCCTTTGCGAATGTATTTAACTGTTAGATTAAAAAGCATTGTTCATTATCGAGTGATCATTAATAAACCTTTTCGATAAGGGCTAATATGAGGGATCATCTGCCTAAATGTTGGCGTTTCAAAAGGATATACTCACTCAGTAAAAAACATTTTATACTTCTCTTTCATTAAGAAATTATTTTGAGTATATATATATATATATATACTATATAATTACTATATATATATATATATATAAATTATATATATAATATATATATAGTATATATTATACTATATATATAATATAGTACTATATATATATAATATACTATATCATATGCAGTGGCGTTTCCTGATTATTGAGGACGTTAGGGTGTGCGTATAATATAGTTATATAGTATATATACCTATATAAATAAGTATATAGTATATATATATAAATATTATATATCATTACAAGTATTGTCATAAATATATATAATAATAATCTTCAATAAAGATAACAGACGATATACTATATAATTATATATTTTATCATATATAGATATATATATAGTATATATATCATAATATATCATATACTTATATATTATATATATATATATATAATATATATAGTATATATATAATTCTGTTACCTACCAGTTATATATATACAAAATATATCATATATATATTTAATATATATATATAGTGAGTGTACAGGAACCACCATATATATCTAATATACCTTAGTATATATATATACTACCTACATCTATCTGACCTACTATATATAAATATATCACTATATATAGCTATATACCTATAGTCTATATGACCTAGACTATCTAACCTGATAGTTTAATAGACTATATATATATATATTATATAGTATATTCTATATAGTATATATATATATGTATTATACATATATATATATAGTTAATATATAATAGTATATATATACCACATGTGAAAGAGTGAGTAAGATTAGGCAATAGTTCTCTGTGCCCAAAAATCCCATGTGCGAAATTTATAAGGCACCCAATTGTTAAGGTATTGTGTATAATAAGAAATGGAGAGCGAGAGGAGCGGCGTGGGGGAGGAAACAGGCACTGAAGCGAAGGCGAAGGAATTATAGGGAGTCTGCAAATTTTAGCGCGACACATGAAAAGCTTCCTTGTGTGGTGGAGGTAGCGGGTAACTGGATTGTGATGATACTTAATCCTACCTTGGACAGTGTGAAGAGCATTTAAATTGAACAGAATATTTTTTTGAATAATCGTGTACAAAAACTATCTTCATTTAAACAGATATTCCCTTATATCTAAAAGTGTCATTAAAAAAAACTAATTAGCTTTCATAGGGTGTCTTTCTCCCGACACCCTAAAGCCAACCTGTCATACACCGCCGCCTACATAATTTTATATATATATATCTACTATCATACTATACTATACTTCGTTAAACTACACTTCAACACACTATCTAGTCTTATATATGAGTATATATAGTATTATATATACCTCCTACCGTTTGCTATATTATATTATAAATATATATAATAATATATATGATTATATATTATAATATATATACTACTCGTCTCTCGTCATACTCTTAATCACCACTATCATCCTTTGTTACACTCGTTTTCTCATCCTCAACATCCTCATCAACATTTAGTTTTACCCCTGCCAGCCTAGTGATGTGCACCCTTGCTACATCCTATAAAGTACCTCCTATGTTTATCAATTTCTCTCTTATAATAAACCTCCTCACTTGCTTCAACCAAGTCAGCATGATGTTCCCTAATTTGCCCCTTTATTGCTTTCTTTATCTTCTCTTCAGCTTCTTGTTTTATATGTATTACTCTACTTTTCTTTATACCATCTAGATGTTTCAATAACATTTCCCCTCTATACCCAGTACACCCATGCTATTTTCTTCCTATGTTGCACCATTAGGTAACCTACATTTTTCCCAAAAGCCAATTGATTAGGAGAATAACCATTTTTATCCAACAAACCATTCTTAGCATCAACTGACCAAATCAATCTTGCATTCTTACTAACCCTTTCTTTCATTTTTCTTATAGAATCTCTAAACACACCCACCCTCTTTTCACATTGCCCATTACTCCAAGGACTTTCAGCTGCATTGCCCATTGAGTCATATTAAATTTTTCACACAACACTTTCATCTCTTCATTCTGGAATTCCAAACTATTATCACTCAAAAACCTATCAGGCGCACCAAATATGCTAATCCATTTTTATAACCACTTTTCTACAATTTCTTTGTTCTCTATTTTGAACCCAACAAACCTGACAATACTTAGCCCCTAGATCAATCATAAACAAAAATTTATGTCCTATTTCTTCTAGATCCATTGCAACCGTTTCATTAAATCTTTTTGCTAAAGGGAAACCCACCACTGGCCTACTAGGAGTTTTCCTGTACCTAACACAAGTATCACATTTTCCATGCAGCTTCTCATTTTCTTCCACTCTTCACTATTAATCTAATCTATATAAGCATATTTAACTAAATCCCATAATTTTTCCTTTCCTGGTTGACCAAATTGTAAATGTAACTTGTGTGCAACATTTTCTCTCTTATCATTTA
>JABUQX010084491.1:25000-27500 GCA_015478945.1 Trachelipus rathkii
TTATATATATATTTTATATATATATATATATATATATATATATATATATATATATATAGATATATATATTATATATATATATATATATATATATATATATATATAATATATATATAATTATATATATATATTATGACCTTTATATAAGTTTCATGGTGCAGATAAAATGTTTTTTTTTTTTTACTACTTTTTTCATATATTACTAGTTATATGAATACTAGCATTAATTAATTAAGATTTCGCTCGCGCGAGGATCTGCCACTGTGAAAAAGATATTAAAAAATATATAATGAAGTAAGCCAAAACGCTGATTTTGCAATAAGAAAGAAACGGGATTTTTATGTGCTAATGCGTGAAAGATTTTAAGGTAGCGTAAAAAAATAATGTTTGTGGGTAAAATACATTATCGGATTTTTTTTTCTTATACAGATTCTGTGTATACATAACAAAACATATCCATAACCGAACTTAGAGGGGAGGCAAGTAAACGCAAACCATACTATTAGGATCGACGATGCAGTAAATTTCGACCTACCTATATGTGGATCTTTGCCGTAACATATTTTTTCTTGTTTTCGGGTAAGATTTTTTTGCACTACAGAAAATATCCCGAGAACGTCGCTGAGTCCGGCGCTGCCAAACGTACGATGCGTATAAAAGTACGATTTTATTAAATAATTACCTTTTTTTTTTTTGTCTTTAAAATTTTTTTTTTATACTGTTTATTCACACTGAAATTTATTGTTAATATCATACAATAACATGAAAAAAAAAAACATTTATCTGCACCATGAAACTTATAGGACCTATAGTAGTAGATATATATATATATATATTATGTATATTATATATATATATCTATATATATATTATGATATATATATATATATCATATATATTTATATTATATATTATATATATAGTATATATATTATATATTATATATTATATATATGAATATATTATAGATATATATAATAATATATATATATATATAATATATATATATATATATATATATATATAGCATGATACTAGGGCGACAAAGGCTAGGAATCTGGCTCGTCTAATCGCTTGCAGAAAGGTTAAACTCTGGAGAGAGAAGAGAGAGAGAAGAGAGAGAGAAGAGAGAGAGAGAGAGAGAGAGAGAGAGAAGGAGAGAGAGGAGAGAGAGAGAGAGAATGCAGTTTGGTACTATTGAGTTGTTCTAAGTTATTTTCAAAAACGGATTATCCCAATTCCTAAAGATTAACATTAAGAATGAGAGAATGTTCGGAAAATTTCCCCTTGTGGAAGCTTTGTTTCCCGCCAACTCAAACATTACAAATAAAAAAAAAAACGGTCTGTCTCTAACTAATAACCAATTTAAAAACGACAGTTATTTATAGCGAGCACAATTATGGAAAAAAAACGTATGCTCAAGACTATTGGTAATAGCATTCTCTCTAAATGATGAAAAAACACATGTAAAACCTAATTAAATAAATATATTATTTTGTAAAAAAAAAAAAAAAAGAACAAAACCAAAAAACAAGAAAATCACTTGATTTTTTGTTCTTGCTTTTTTCTTGAAAAAGAAATACTCTAAAAAAAACAGTTTTTTTCGCACTTTCTCTCTGTCTGGTCCTGTCCTGTCTGTCTCTCTGTCTTCTGCTCTTTCTCTCTCTCTCTCTCTCTCTCTGTCGTCTCTGTCTGTCTCTCCTGTCTTCTCTCTCTCCCTTTCTACGTCTCTCTCTCTCTCTTCTACTCTCTCTCTCTTCTCTCTCTCTCTATATAATATATATATATACTATATATAATATATATATATATATATATATATATATATAATATATATAAGTATATATATATATATATGTATATATAATATATATATATATATATATATATATATATATAAAGGTAATGAGGCATAAATAATATTAATCACTCCCTGCTATATCGTAACTACTAGAGAGAAACTCTTGCCTTGATCCAGAAGCATCTGTAATTCGCTCTGCGTCTTCTACAGATACTATCTGTTCGCGGTTGCAGTTAACGTCACTTTAGAGCAGCTCGATCGCATGAATTTTCGTAGAAGTTGAACCAGGATTCTCGGAGGACGACTCTGCCTGTTTTTCAATCAACCTTTGTTTCAAGTATTTCTAGATATCTTTTATTTTTATTTTTCCTCAAAATTTTTACGCCGATTGCAAGATCAGACTCTCAGTCATCGACAAGCCAGTTTTTGTATCGAAAACCCAAAGTAACTATTATTATAACTGCTTGTTCTGAATGTTCCTGAGTGTTCGACTCCAGATATCGATGGAATGAAGTTCCCTTGTAGTTGTTAACTCTGAAAATCTTTGGTGTGAACCTGCATTGATTGCCTGGAGAAATTTTTCAGATTTGAAAGAGTCTTGCTGTCTTTTATGCGTATACGGTGACAGTCTCTGTTAGTGAGCAGTACGAATATCTTTCCATAATAAATGAGGTCATGATAAACAGTGTTTACACTTTA
>JABUQX010084491.1:37500-39898 GCA_015478945.1 Trachelipus rathkii
ATTTAAAATGTTTATTTTTATTATTAATTTTTTTTTTTTTTTTTTTAAAACAAGATACTCACAATAAAATATTTTCCTGAAATTTTTTTTTTTATTTTTTTTTGTTTGTTTGTTAAAAATTTTATTAATTTTTTATTTTTTAATAAAATTATTAATTTTTTTTTTTTTTTAAACTTTTTTTTTTAGTATTTTTTAATTTTTTTAAAAAAAAAATTGTAGAACTGATACAAAAATATTTCCAATGCGCATTTTTTGTGAATTGTAATTTGTTAATAAATTGAAAAAGTAAAATATTTTGTGGCTATTTATGTTTTATAATTTATTTTTTTTTTGGTTCTTTTTTTTTGTGCGGCGTTTTTTTTTCTCCTTTCCGACTTTTTTTTTTTTTTTTAAAAAATAAAAAAATAGAAATATTTTTTAGGTTTTTTTTTTTTTTTTTTTTTTTTGAAACGGCAACAAATTTTTTTTTTTTTTGCTTTAAATTTTTTAATAACTTTTTATTTTATTATTATTATTATTATTATTATTATTATTATATCATGATTATTATTATTATTATGTATTATTATTAGTTATTATTAATTATTATTATTATTATTATTATTATTATTATCATTATTTAATTATTATTATTATGGAACGTGAATTATATTTATATATTTATATATTATATTATATATATTATATATATATATATATATATATATATAATTGATATATATATATATATATATATATATATATATATATATATATATTATATTAAATATTATCTATATAAATATTCTTTATTCTCATGAATTTTATTTTTTTTATATAAATATTTTAAACATATTTTTTTAATCATTTGGGTTTTTTATGAGGTAATTAATAAATTTTAGAAAATAAATTTTTAATTTTGAGAAGTTAACATTTTAATGTCGCCTCCAGCAGGCAACCATTATGAAATTTAGCGTATAAAATGTTGGCAAAATTTAAGACTATAAAATAAAATCATTTGTGAAATTAATAAAATTTAAAACCCTTTAATCCATTACAAATTCTTTCTTATGAACTGTTCATTGCAAAGGATGTTTCAGCTTCCTAAGAGGCGTAAATATATTATTCCAGTTAAACGCATATTGGTGAATCCATTATGACGAGCTTTCTGTATCTATGTTTTATCATCCAACTCTGGATAATTATTATATATATATATATATACTATATATATATATATATATATATACTATATATATATATATATATATTTTAATATATATATATATATAAATATATATATATATATATATATATTTGTAGGGATATATATATATAATATATATATAGTATTATATATATATATATATATATATATATGGAAGTGGCAGGCTAGTGTTTGGGAGCTTAAATTTCTATCTTTTCCTTTTCTTCCTCGCACCTTCAACAGGTTTGCTCCATAATACTTCCATTTTTATACCGCTGTTGAACCTAAATAGGGACAGCGCCGAAACAGGCTATGTTGCTTTGGCTGTTCGGGAGAAGTTCTTCTTTCACCCTGGTCATCCACCAGAGAGGCTATATACTGTTCGGCTTTTGGATACGCCGAGATAGCTTTGAACGCGGCAAACAGAGACATTGAGTTGGTTATATAGGACTTTTTAAATAGTATCTCTTTAAATGGTGAGGTGTTAATAACAGCTTTAGTTTTTTTTTTTTTTTTGTGTTTTGTTTTGGTTTTTGATATTTTTTTGGTTAATTTTTATTAAACATCTTAATACATATAAACGAGTCGCTGACCTTAAGTTAAGTACATACAATTAATTTTTTAACATTTATTAATTTTTTTCTTGATGCTTTTAAATCGCTCGAGTCATCTTTTTAAATTTCAAACAAAACATGCAACCTTATTGTTAAAAAAAAAAAAAAGCAAGAAAAACATTTAGAAAAAAAAAAAACGACAATACAAAAGATGCCATTGTACATTATGTCCAAGAAAAAAAATTAATGTTATCTATATAAGCAATAATTTTTATAAGGAAAATATTATTTATTAAATCATTGAAGCAATTATAATAACATTCATAATCATATTCTGCAAATAAATGTCATATTATAAATATGAACTATACTTTTAAAAGTTTATAACATATGGAGTATTTTTTTTCTGATATTCAGAGTTTTGGATTATTTCTTTGATTTTCCCATTTTCTTCGTAATAAGAAATCCGTTTTTACAGCTCAACTAACACAAAGTTAAGCAACGTTCTCGTGAGAAATTAAAAAAAAAAAACAAATTTGTAAAAATCCATTTATTTTAGATTATTATTTTTTATTAAAGAGCACTATAATAACACCCGCTCGCGCCCTAAAGTGGGAAGCGCATTTTTAAACTAAATTAATATTTTATTAAACACTAA
>JABUQX010084492.1:0-10000 GCA_015478945.1 Trachelipus rathkii
ATGATCTAAACCCTTTGAAGATTTATTACCTCAAGGGTTTATTTAATCTGTACTTAATAAACTACGAGAAGGCAGTAGTTTCATAATATATATATATATATATATATATATATATATATATATATATATATTATATATATATAATAATACATATATATATATATATATATATATATACAGATAAGCAGTATATAAAACTGTATGTGTGTCATATACATATATTATATAGTATATATATATATATATATATATAGTATTATATATATAAATCAAAAAAAAATATTTATTTTTTTAATATATATATATATATATATATATATATATATATAATATATATAATATATTATATGTAATTTGATTTATTTTATATATATTATATAAACATAAAATAAGAAATATATATATATATATATATATATATATATATATATATATATATAATATATATATATATATATATAATTTTTTTTTTAATATATTTTTTTTATTTTAGTAAAATAATAGTGTATATACAGGGTGTTTCAAGACCTTACCGACAAATTGATAGGGTAGATAGGTTATGTGTAGGTCAAACATTTTCGTTAAATGAACCATCTCACCCGATGCCCCCAGAGGGGTGTATTCGCATCGGACGAATTGTGCCGAACATGTAGCACATGTAAGTAAAACAACAATAAAACACGTGTACAGGCATACGTATTTTTAATTGATGCGGTTACAATGTATGTTCAAAGTGTCGGCCTTCTTCGCGGGCACAGGCCTGATATCGACCTAGCAACGACACAGCAACTCTGTCGAGCACGTGTGGGTCCTGGTTGATGAGGTTGAAGGCGTCCTGTATTCTGTGCAGTAGATCCGCTGTATTGAATATAAATAATAATGGGGTACTTATGTGCATATATATAATAAAATAATAATAATATATAATAATAATAAAATATAATAAAATAATAAATAACAATAAAAATAATAAATATATTACTAAATTTCTATAACAATGGTAATAATGCAAAAAATAAATTTGTAATAATAATATAGCTAACTACCCTACTACTAGTAAGACCATACTACTCATAATGTTAATAATTTTAATACTAAAATATTAATATAAAAATAGTTATTATAATAAATAAGTGATGATAAATATAATAATAATAATAATAATAATAATAATAATAATAATAATAATAAAATATAAGTTAATAATAATAATTAATAATAATAATAATATAATAATAATAATTAATAATTAAAATAATAATAATAATAATAATAATAATAATATGAATAATAATTAATAATAATACAATGTTAAATAATAATAAAAAAGAAAATGAATAATAATAACAATAATAATAATAATAATAATAATAATATTAATATAATAATAATAATATAATAATAATAATAATATATAATAATAATAATCATAATAATATAATAATAAAAAAAAATAAAAAATAATTATAAAAACTGACGAAAGATAACATGTGATGAAAAATATAACAAACGATGAGAAATGAAAAATATAAAAAATTATAAAAATGATACATTGATAAAAAAATGGTTAAAATAATAGAAAAAGGCTAAAACTAAAAAAATGATCACTTTTGAGATTATAAATGCTAAAAAGTAAAAAAATTGATAAAGGTTTGATAATAAATGATGTAAGGTAAAAAAAATGATCCAATGTTAATAAAAAAATTATAAAATTGCTATCACTTATTATATAAAATTAGCAAAATGAAGAAATTATAAAAATAAATGATAAAAACTAAAAAGCAAATGCAGGTTAAAAAAAAATAATCAAATGGAAAAAAAGGCAAAGTATTATAAAATGAAATATCAGAATTTAGAAAATATTTAAAATACTTAAAAGAAATATAAAACGTTGAAAATTATATTAAAATAATACAATATAAACGAATAGGAATAAATTAAAATATATGAAAAGGTAAAATTATTAAAACAGTAAAATTTTAAAAATTTAAAAAAAAAATGAAAACTATGAAAATGGAACAGGAAGAAAAAATTGATCATATTGGTAAACTAAAAGCAATAAATTTAAAATGCGTAGGGAAAGTTTAGAAGCTAATAATAATAATAATAATAATAATCATAAAAAATTAATAATATAATAATAATAATAATAATAATAAATAATAATAATAATAAGAATAATAATAATAATAATAATAATATAATAATAAAATAATAATAATATAAAATAATTATAATAATATTAATAATAATAATAATAATAATTATGTTAAATGCCTTGAGTTTTAAATTCGTCTCCTCCTAAACAGATTTTAAGAACTATTTCAATAGAAGGAAAAGTGTCATTAAAAATTTTGCCGGATATTCCCATTTAGTGTCGAAATGTATTTGTAGAAAAAAAAAAACAATTGTTGTTGAAAGAGCCTTAGAGCTGTTTTTTTTACTTACCAAAAACCTTTCAAATCATATTTTATCTTTTTAGTTTAATCTTTTAACTTTGGATAAAGGTAAATAAATTAAGTAAACCGCTTAAAAAATAAATTTTCCTATCCGATAATAACCTCTTTTAAAATTTGACTTTTGTAAATCCTTTTATATATATATATATAGTATATATATATATAATATATATATATATATATATTAATATATATATATATATATTATATATATATATATATAATGATATATTAATATAGATATATATAATATATATATATATATATGCATATATGTATATATATATATAAATATATATATATTATATATATATATATATATATCTATTATATATATATATATATATATATATATATATATATTATATTATATATAAATATATATACTATATATATATAATATATATATATATATATATATATATATATATTCATTATATTATATATAATATATATGAAATATATATACTATATATATATAATATATACTATCATATATATATATATATTATATATATATAGGTAGATATCATATATATATATACTATATATATTATATAATAGTATATATATATATATATATATCAATATATATATATATATCAAATATACTACTATGATATATATATATATATATATATTAATATATATATCAACTTCATATATATATATATTATATATATATATACATATTATATATATATACTACATAAATATATATATATATATAATCATATATATATATATATATAAATATTACTTATATATTATATATATATATAATATATTATAATATATATATATAATATAATATATATATAATATATATATATATAAATATATATTATATATATATATACATGATATATCTATATAGTATGTATACTCATATAATAGTGTACTATATATATATATGCTATTATCATAAATATAGGTTAATTATTACATTTTTAGACCTTTAAGGGGAGACTTCATAACTAGACCCCCTACTTTTAAAATTTCAAAATTTCAAAATTTTCACATTTTTTTATTGTCATCTAAATTAGTAGAAAAAATTCCTCCTGAACATCATGGTGCAATTATTTTTTAAAAATTCTAAACTAGTTTTTTAGATTACAGAAATTATTTAGAGAGCGTGTCGAACTAAAAAATTTCGGCTCCAGTCAAAATTGAAATTCCAGGTTGAGGCTCAAAAATGTTTTATTTATAATTATATAGAAAATCTAATTTTTTTCATATTCTCAACTTCTAGCTCATTCTTCGGATTTTACTCAGGTCCAAATAAATGGAGCCGGAGCCGAGCCGGAGCCGGAGCCGGAGCCGGAGCCGGAGCCGGAGCCGGAGCCGGAGCCGGAGCCTGGGTATATATTTTTTCATGAAATAATTTTTTTTAGATGAAAAATTTATTGGCAGAAGATGTGCTGAACAATTTTCAAATAGTACAGAATCCTTAGTCGGATCCGGATCCGGATCCGAAGTCAGAGCCCCGGAGTGAAGTCGGAGCTGTAGGCAGGAGTATGATTTCTTTTTCGAATATATTTGTTTATGAATGAATAGGTTAACAATTTTCAGAATAGTGGTAGAACCTTATTCGGATCCGAAGCGGAAGCCGAAGTTGGAGCCGAAGCCGAAGCCGGAGCCGGAGCCGGAGCCGGAGCCGGAGCCGGAGCCGGAGCCGGAGCCGGAGCCGGAGCCGGATCCTGGGTATTTTTTTCTAAAAATATATTTTTAGGTGAAAAATTTAATGCCAGAAGACGTACTGAACAATTTTCAAATAGTACAGAAACCTTAGTCAGATCCGGAGCCAAAGGTGAAGTCGGAGCCGGAGCCGGAGCAGCCTGGGTATGAATTTTTTAAAAAATATTTTTTTAGGGTGAAAAATTTAATGCCAGAAGAAAACACCTGGCACATTCTTTTCAAAACAAAATTGCAGAAGCCTTTAGTCGGATCCGGATCGGATTCCGGATCGGAGCCGGAGTCGGAAGTGTTAGCCGAAGTTCAGAAACCGGTGCCATAGTTTGATTTTTTTTCGAAAATTATTTTTTTACGTGCAAAAATTTATTGCCCAGAAGACAGTGAGGAACAATTTCCAAATAGTGCAGAAACCTTTAGTTTGATCCGCGATCCCAGGAGTGGGAGCCAGTATTTCGGAGCCGGATTCGGTATAACATTGTTTTTGAGAAGCTCGTTATTTTCTAGATGAAAAATTTTTACAGACATCTTTGCAGTACATTTCAAACAATGCACTATCCTTCGTCGGATTCCGGATCCGAGTCGGCAGCCGGAGTTCGAGGTCGGAGCCAAGGCAGAGCCGTGCAATAGTACTTAATATTTTTTTCAGAAGAATATTTTTTTTATGATGAAAAATTTATTGTCCAGAAGTCGTGCTACAACAATTTCTCAAAAAGTGCATTAACCTATAGTCAGATCCGGGAGCCGAAGGTGAAGTACGAAGCAGGAGCCAGGAGCCGGAGCCGGAGGCCAGAGTCGGAACCGAGAGCCGCGAAGCCGGAACCTTTGGGTATGAATTTTTTTTCAAAAAATATTTGTTTAGGCGAAAAATTTAATGCCAGAAAACGCACTGAACACAATGGTTTCAAAATAGTGCAGAAACCTTAGTCAGGTCCGGATCCAGATCCGGATCCGGATTCGGAAGAGGATCCTGGGTATAAATTTTTTCAAGAAATAATTTTTTTAGATGAAAAATTTATTGCCAGAAGACTTGCTGAACAATTTTCAAATAGTGCAGAATCTTTAATCGGATCCGGAATCGGAGTCGGAGCCTGAGCCGGAATCAAAGTCGGAGCCAGAGTGATTTTTTTCGAAAAAATATTTTTTTTTAGGTGAAAAATTTTTGTTGAAGAAAGACGTGTGAACAATTTTTCAAAGAGTTCAGGAAACTAGTCGATCCGGATTTCGGAAGCTGGAGCCGGATCGGATCGGAGCCGGATCCTGGGTATGGATTTTTTAAAAATATATTTTTAGGTGAAAACTTTTATTGCCAGAAGGACGTACTGAACAAATTTTCAATAGTCAGAAAACCTTAGTCAGATACGAAGCGAAAGTGGAAGTCGGAACGGGCGTAGGAGCGGAGCTGGAGTCAGAGCCGGAAGCTGCGGTATGAAATTTTTCAAAAAATATATTTTTTAAGTGGTAAAAAATTTAATGCCAGAAAACTTACTGAACAAATTTCAAATAGTGCAGAAACCTTAGTCGGGTCCGGATCCGAATCCCAGATTCGGAGCCTTATCTGTATAAATTTTTTCAAGCAGATAATTTTCTAGATTGAATAATTTATTCGAAGACTTGCAGAACAATTTTCTAATCAGTGCAGAATCCTTAGTCGGATTCGGATCCGGAGTCGAACCGGAGTCGGGTATAATTTTTTTTCGAAAAATATTTTTTTAGGTGAAAAATTTATTGATAGAAGAAGTGCTGAACAATTTTCAAATAGTGCAGAAACCTTAGTCAGATCGAAGCCGAAGCCGAACTCGGAGCCGGAGCCGGAGCCGGAGCCGGAGCCGGAGCCGGATCCTGGGTATTAATTTTTTTCAAAAAATATCTTTTTAGGCGAAAAATGTATTGCCAGAAGACGTGTTGAACAATGTTCAAATAGTGCAGGAACCTTAGTCGGATCCGGAGCCGGATCGGAGCCGAACCCGGAGCCGAACCCGGAGCCGGGTCCTGGTATTGGAATTTTTTTTTAAGAAATATTTTTTTAGGTGAAAATTTTATTGAAAGAAGATGTGCTGAACAGTCGTGCGGAACAATTTTCAAATAGTGCAGGAACCTTTTGGATCCGGATCCAGAGCAGGATCCGGGATCCGGATCCGGAGCCGATCTTGCTTATAAATATTTTCAAGAAATATTTTTTAGTTGAAAAATGTATTTGCCAGAAGACTTGCTGACTAATTTTCAAATAGTTCAAAAACCTTAGTCGGATCCGAATCCGGAGTCGGAACCGGAGCCGGAGTCAGAGCCGGATCCTGTTTATAAATATTTTTTCAAGAAATATTTTTTAGGATTGAAAAATTCTATTGCGGAAGGGAAAAAACCGTGGGGGGGCTTTTGGAAAAACCAAAATTTTTTTTTTTTTGTCCCCCCCCAAATAGAGCAGAAACCTGTTGGAATCGGATCCGGATCGGAAACGAGCGGATTTGAGTATAATTTTGTATCCTATAAATATTTTGGGGGAAAAGTTTAATTGCCATAAGGACGTGCTTAAACATTTCAAATAGTGCAGAAACCTTAGTCGAATCCAGCGCCGGAAAAGGAGCCCAAGTTGGAGTATGAAACGGAACCGGTTTCTGGGTATAAATTTTTTCAAAAAATATTTTTGTACGTGAAAAATTTATTGCCAGAAAGTACGTGAACAATTCTCAAACAGTGCAGAAAAAATAGTCGGAGTTGGAGCCGGAGCCGGAGAAAAATAATTAATATTTTTTTGGGGGGGTTGTAAATGAAATATATCAAAGGCTTGAATTGATTCCCTTGAAAAAGAATATATATATATATATATATATATATATATTTATATATATATTATATATATATACTATATATATATATATATATATATATATATATATATATATATATATATATAAATATATATATATATACATATAATATATATATATATATATATATATAGTATATATATATATATGTTTAAGAGTACAGAGGTGTAGCTATATATATATATATATATATATATATATATATATATATATATATATGAATTGGGTTATGAAAGAATCAGAGGTGGGGTGAGGTAGCAAGGGATGGTGTTAGAGTAATGGAGAATGAAAAAGAGTGGAGGGTGCCCTACCTATTATATTGCGGATGATTTGGTTTTGTGTGGCGAATCTGAAAATAGTTTGAGGGGATTAGTAGAGAGAGATTTGGCAGGCTGTGTAAAAGGAGGGGTTGAAATGAAACATCGAATAGAGTAAGGTTGTATTGTTTTGATGAGGATAGTTATCTGTGTAAAAGTTATGTTAGATGGTGAGCAGCTGGAAAACAAATGCTGAGTTCAAAATATTAGGATATATGGTGGGGATGAAAAGGGAAGGATGATTGCAGAAATGTAGTATTGCAAAGTTGTGAATGGGAAAGGAGATGGCTGGCTGCATTTAAAATCCTTAGTGGATCAAAGGGAATTAAGTCTTGAGTGTGCTTAGGCGGGTCTTACATTGACGGTATGCTATACCTGTGCTAATGCATAATAGTGAGACTATGCGTCTGGAATAGAGGTACAGAATAAAAGCAATAGATATAGAAACTTCTGGCTGTGGGGCTACACGGGCATTTATGGGTTCTCCTGGGTTAAGGAGCAACCAACCAAAGTCAAGCCACGCCGACATGGGCACAAGATGCTTGTGTCGATAAATTTGCAATAATAAGACGAAGAAAAATTTCACTCGCGCCAGGACTCGAACCATCGACAACAGCGTCGCTGTTAGACAATGTAAAAGAGGTTAAACCACTAGTCCGATCCGACACTCCAGAAAAAAAAGGTATTTCGTTACAGTTTTTAAGTTTCTGCTTCATATCAGCTGCTTTGAACGGTACTATTTAAATCCATAGAAGGTGGATGGAACCCCTACTGGGGCTACACAGCATTCTGCTAGTTTTCTCCCGTGTTACAGGAGCAACCAACCAAAGTCAGGCCACGCCGACATGGGAACATCATTCTTGTTGCGATAAATTTGAAATAAAAGACGGAAGAACAAATTTCACTTTGCGCCCAGGGACTCGAAACCGTCAAACAACAGCGTACCAGTAGACAATGTACAGCGAAGTTCCACCACAGTCCCGATCCGACAACAAAAAAATAAGGTATCTCTTTACAGTTTTCAAAGTTTCCTGCTTCGATATCCACTGCTTTGAACTCGAACTTTTTAAAATCCATAGAAGGGTGTTAAAACCCATGCTGGGCGCTACATGCATTCTTCTGGGGTGCTTCTGGGTTACAGGAGCAACCGACCAAAGTCAAGGAACGCCGACATGGGCACAACATGCTTGTTGCGACAAATTTGCAATAATAAGACGAAGAAAAATTTCACTCGCGCCAGGACTCGAACCATCGACAACAGCGTCGCCGTTAGACAATGTACAGGAGTCTCTACCACTATTGCGATCCGCCTCCCCAGAAAAAGAAGCATCTCGGAAGTTTTCAAATTTCTTGCTTCGATATCACTGCTTTGAAACTCGATATTTATTCAAATCCATAGAAGGGTGGTTGGAACCCCTGCTGGGGCTAAACGGCATTCTGCTAGTTTGCTCCCGTGTTACAGGAGCAACCAACCAAAGTCAGGCCACGCCGACATGCGCACAAGATGCTTGTTGCGACAAATTTGCAATAATAAGACGAAAAAAATTTCACTCGCGACAGGACTCGAACCATCGACAAATGCGTCGCCGTTAGACAATGTAGAGGTGGCTCTACCACTAGTCCGATCCACCCCCCCTCCCTAGAAAAAGAACGCATCTCGGAAGTTTTCAAATCTCCTGCTTCAATATCACTGCTTTGAAACTCGACACTTACTTAAATTCACAGAAGGGTGATTTGAATCTCTGCTGGGGCTACACGGCATTCTTCTGGGGTGCTCCTGGGTTACAGGAGCAACCAACCAAAGTCAAGGAACGCCGAAATCGGCACAACATGCTTGTTCCGACAAATTTGCAATAATAAGAAAACGAAAAAAATTTCACTTCGCGCCAGGACTCGAACCATCGACAAATGCGTCGCTGTTAGACAATGTAGAGGTGCTCTACCCTAGTCCGATTCACCTCCCCAGAAAAAGAAGGCATTTTGGAAGTTTTCAAATCTCCTGCTTCCGTAATCACTGCTGTTGAAACTCGATACTTATTTAAATCCACAGAAGGATTGTTGGAACCCCTTCTGGGGCTACACGGCATTTCTTCAAGGGTGTTCATGGGGGTTAACAGAGGCAGCCGACCAAAGTCAAGGATTCGCCGACATGCGCACAACATGCTCGTTGCGAGAAATTTGCAATAATAAGACGAAAAAAAAATTCACTCGCGCCCAGGACAGAACCATCGAAAAGAGCGTCGCCGTTAGACAATGTACAGGAGGCTTTACTACTAGTCCGATCCGCCTCTCCAAAAAGAAACCATCTCGGAACAGTTTTCAAGTCACCTGCTTCAACATCACTGCTTTGAAACTGTACTTATTTAAATCAATAGAAGGTTGCTGGAACCTATATATAATATATATATATATAATATATATTATATTATATATATAGTATATTATATATATATAATATATATATATTAATATTATATATATTATATATATATATATATATTATATTATATATATATTATATATATATATATATATATATATTATATATATATATATATATATATATAAAAATAATGTTTTTTTTTTTTCCGTCTAAAAAATAAAAAATTTTACAAATGTTTATTTGTGTTTTTCTAGCATTTCAATTTTTTCCTTACATGAGATATAAAAAAATTCATTAAAAAAAACGAAAAGATTTTTTTTC
>JABUQX010084492.1:25000-28022 GCA_015478945.1 Trachelipus rathkii
TATATTATTATATTGTCATTTGTAATGACTGTAACATTTTAGAATTTGTAATAAAGTCTAAAACCTGAATCTATTATTATTATTATTATTATTATTATTATTATTATTATTATTATTATTATTATTATTATTATTATTATTATTATTATTATTATTATTATTATTATTATTTATATTATTACTTATTATTCTAATTATTATTATTTAATTATTATTATATTATTATTTATTATAATATTATTATTATTATTATTATTAATATATATTATATTATATTATTATTATTATTATTATTATTATTATTATTATTATTATTATTATTATATTATTATTATTATTGTTCTATATATGAATTATTATTATTATTAATTGATTATTATTAATTATTATTAATTATTATATATATTATTATTTTATATTATTAATTATATTATTATTATTAATTATTTATTATTATATTATCATTATTTGTTTGTTGTTGTTGTTGTTGTTGTTTTGTTGTGTTGTTGTGTTGTTGTTGGTTGTGTTGTGTTGTTGTTGTTGCTAAGCACCATTAAATTAATCTATTTAGATTATATATATTATTTACATTATTATATTTTTTAATTATTTTATCTATTTATTTTATGTATTATTATTATTATTTTATTAGTATTATATTATATAATTATTATATTATTATTATTATTAATTATTATTATTATTATTATATTATTATTATTATTATATTATTATTATATATTATTATAAAAAATTTATATAAAACATTATTTATATAACAATATGTTCAAATAGAAAATATCAAATATACATCTGGAGAATAGTTAATGTTCAGAGCTATAAAAGGGCAAATTTAGTGTTTTTCACTTTCTTCAAGTTTCTTGTCGTTGTATGGTCCATGAGATATTGGCTCATTAATCTTTTCAAAAGAATTTTTCATTTTTTTTTTTCTCTAGAAAATATGATATATGATGTATTAATATATATATATAACTATATATATACTATATCAATATATATATATATATTATATATATTATTAGAATATATTATAATATATATTATATATATATATATTATATTATTATATATTAAGTATATATATATAAGATATATATTAATATATATATATATATAATAATATTATATATATAATATATATTATTTATTATATATAATATATATACATAAATATTTTATATATTTAATATATAATATATAATAGAAATATATATATATATTATTATATATATTATAATATATATATCATATATTATATATATCTATAATTATTTATAATATATATATAATATATTAATATATATATAAGATAAAAGTACAATGGATCCAATCTTCTCATGAAAATGATGAAATTAGAAAAATAGAATGGGGAATATAAGATCAAATTGGCGTTGTAGACTTTGACAAAGCCTTTGACTTAGGATGATCGGGAAAAGCTATGGCGAGCACTGGACGAACAAGAGTATGAAATACCACAAAAACTTCAAAAAGTCAATAAAATGGTTTTTTAAAACAAAAAAAAAAAATAAAACCCAGTACAAAGAAAATAAATAAGGGGAGAGTAAGAGAGAAGGATGGTTGAGTTGAGTTCAGGAGTGAGACAGGGCATTGTGCTCTCGCCCCTGCTATTCATATTATGCATGGATTTACGGACTGAGAGAATATGTAACAGGTAACAATGAGCACACACTACTATAAGCGCAGATATGCAGCATTGATAGCGAGGCGAGGGAGCGGGACGTTGTCAAGGAAATGTTGACAAATGGCATTTGCCACAATGGAGAAATCGGTAGAAGATCAAACGGATAAGACGGAGTAATGAGAATACTATAGAAAGAACAGAACTGAACACAATATGAAGGAAAGGACTACACAGGGACTAATTCAAATATGGGAGTGGGATGATCGAAGGGAAGGAGCCAGAGGGAAGATAGCGAGAGGAATAAAGCAGTTCTCTCAGAACGTAGAGCATTATACCCGTATGAACAAACAGCTATACAAAAGAAGAACAATGGTGATATTATTATAAAACAATACGGGACCATTACTGTGTATGGTCGGAATGCTGGCACATGAACAACAACACAATGAAAGAGTGAGCGCGGTGATGAGGGTGCTGAGATTGTATTGAGGAGTTACCCTGAGAGATACGGCAGAAAAGTGAGGAAATGCGGAGAGAGCGGAGAATTAGGATCAATTAACATAAAACGAATCAACTGAAAATGTATGACACCATCAAGATAATGGAATGAGAATGGACCAAAGAAAATAAATGCTGAGTGGACGCAGCGGCGTAGACCTTGCGGTCAGAACCGATGAAAGTGGAAGGAATGCCAGGTGAAAAGATGCATGAACTCATAGATGTCTATGGTGGATAGTGGAGAGAGAAGAATGTACTAAGATAGAAAACCAATGGAGGGTCTGCAGAGGCACACTGAACAGGTAATACAGATCACCAGAGGGGATGTGAATAAGGTGGTGAATAAGGTGATAATATATTAATCTATATATATTATAATTTATATATCATATATATATATATATATTAATATATAATATATATATTAATATATATTATTATATATATATTTCAAGGTATTTCAATTTTATTATTTTTATTATATTTTATTAATAAATAAAGCTACAAAGAACTCCGGCCGTAGAGCCGGAGATGTAGATCTCCGGCCGGAGCAGGAGAGTTTAAAAGCCACGATCTCCGGCCTTGCCAAGCTGTTTCGGGTGCATCACTATTTATTTATATTCTTTCTTTACACATTTATATTCAGTTTTTAATATTTATCATCACTCCCCTCATATCTAAGTATATTCGAAATTTCTAATTCACTTCCCTTCAACCACTTATCTTCATAGGTATCATCAAATGAATTCTCAACATAATCTTAACAGCAGTTATAGATAGCAATAATTCGACTTTCCAAATAATGTAGCTTATATATATATTAAACAATATTGTAAATTTGTTTCAATTTGGAAACTTTTC
>JABUQX010084493.1:0-36320 GCA_015478945.1 Trachelipus rathkii
GAAGACTCAAGATTAATACTCTGTAAATCTTTACAAATAGGCCAGTCATTTATAGTCGTTGTCTATCATGTATCTATGTGTCTCACCGCTGCCATCCGAAGCACAACATGTAAAAAAGCTCCCTGCTCAGATATCATAGTATGTTTGTCCTCTGGTTCGGTAGCATAGATGCTTTCACCCCATCGTTTTCTTAAGTAGATAGAGGAATTTCTGCACATCGATAGTGTCTAGGAATCGTTTAATAACAGCTCAGAATCATCAACCATTTCATTTCTTTGAATGCGTAGTATTCGTATAACATATAATGAAACGACTGTTACATAGTTAGATAACACACTCACTCTCTTTCAATGCCTTATCACCCTTTCCGCCTACCTCAGGCATACACTTCAGTCGCTGTATTCCTGAGATGAAGAATCCATGTGAAGTACGTTCAAATGCTTCTAAACCACTAGTCCTTTCCAATAGTTCTAACTTCCACGCCGATGGTGTTCGCATGTTTAGAGAAGGTTAGAGTAAGCTGTTTTTCCTTTGCTCCTTTGCTTTGGCTGATAACTGTTTTCGAGTTGTTTAAAGCCGATTAGGGTTAAAAGTAATCAGTAAGCCAGGTCTCGATGTGTTAACATATACACAGTAATTCATCGGAACTCATGTAAACACGTCGTGTGTTGTAATATGATGAATTACTAACACACGTGAAGAATCAGTTCCACGGGTTTCTTTATATTAAGAATGAACTCCACAACAGGATCTTAAACTTCCCACTGAAGATGTCTTGACAGAGGATTTATACCTATTAGACGAATTATTATTGTGTTCTTCTGGAAGCGGAACACTTTAACGAATAGAGTATGAGAACTTCTTCACAGCTCGACAGCTAGAGCGACTAAAGTTTGAAACGAGATTAGACTCACAAGGGATCGTATATAATTCTCGCCAAAACACAATGTAGGGTAATAGAGATAAGGCTGACGGTTCCACCCAATCACAAGGACCATTATATAATTTTCTCGACCAACCACCAGTGGAGGGTTGAATTGAGATAGGGTTTAATCGTCCAATCTGCAAGTAAGGCAGAACGATGTTTTTTACGATCTGCTGTAGAGTAAAAATAATTTAATTGATTTCTATTTACGACGTGCGTTTCAACTTATAAATAAATTAATAATGATAACATAATAATAATAATAATAATAATAATAATTAATAATAAAATAATAATAATTAATAATAATAATAATAATAATAATAATTAATTAATAATAATAATAACAGTAATAAATTAAGTTGTGTGTGTGTTTTTTTTGGTAAGTCTGTGTCTGTATGTGTGTGTGTGTGGGTGTGTGTGTTGCAATATTGCAATACTGCATCGATGCATCGATGCAATAATGCCTATGTGACTCCGGTTCAAACACTTTCATAGCTTTTTTGGGGTGATGGTAGCTTTCATGTTTTCATCCATTTGCTTCTTTCCAATGTCCTGTTGACTCTTTTGAATTGTTGCCGCTCTGTTGTTGTTTGTTGGTTTTTTCTTGTTGTTGTGCTGTGTTGTTTTTGCGATTTGCGTGTTGCTTGTTTTGCTTTATGCTCGGTCGCTGCTATTTTTCTTGTGTGATTTTAGTTACGGATGATGACGAAGAAGTAAGAAAAGAAAAGAATTTAAATGGAAAAAAAATGGATCGAAAAAAAAGAGCAGAGTTAAAACACTTTCGTACCTTTGCGATTAAAAACATAATAATATAATAATAATAATAATATAATAATAATAATAATAATGAATAATAATATATTAAGTAATAATAATAAAAATATATAATATATATATATATATATATAGTTGATATATATATTATATATACTATATATATATATAATATATATATAATTATAAATATAGTATATATATATATATATATATATACTATATATATATAATAAGAAGCTGGCGGTAATAATAATATATAATATAAAATATATATATATAATCTATATTACTATATATAATAATATATAATAAATAGTAGAGTTAATTTGTCAAGAAATCTATCTTTCTTTATAGCCAAGCGTAATCTATCGGAAAGAATATCGGAACGAAAGGTAATAACCGCGTGAACTACAAGGATAACTTCATCGATTTAAGCCATTTTACACAAACCTCATTAGATAATTCCAGCTTGAAACTTCACAAAGCATGCATGGGAATGAAAATATACTTAGTCATTAATATTTCATATTTTTAAATACAGTTTTATTTTAAAATTTCTATATAAAGATGATTTCAAATAAGGTCTGAAGGCCGCGATATCCATGGTCAGATATCCTATACTTACCTGCCGATCACCATGCTGGAGCAGCCGAAAAGACGGGATTCGATTCCATCCCGTCCAATTTTATAGTGGGAGTTAAGCACTAAGGAATGGGGGAGGGAAAGGTGGTTAGAATAAACCCATCTCCTCAATTGACGATGCGAACGAAAAGACCGAAACGGGTATACACAAACCGGGAGGAATGGCGGCGGCAAAGAGGCGGAGCGGAGGCCGGCGAGGAAAACGGGTCACGCACTGCGAAGGCTGTCGGCGCAGTGTGGGTGGTCCGACGGCAGCGAAAAACGAAATACTTAAAGCCCGAACCAACAAAACGCGAAAACATGTTGTCGCAGCCGGAAAAACGAAGGTGTTGCCTGTATGTGCAGGGCAGAAACTAAGACGAGAGAGTAGATGATGATGTAGTCATCAGGCAAACAGATAAAGGGGTAGGGCAATCGGCAAAGCAAGAGGTAGGATGGTAAAAGCATGAGTGGGGGATAGAGAGAAAAAAAAGGAGAGCTAGGGTGTAACCGCTAGTATGTTGTGAATGTGAATGTGTAATGTGTGAATCAAGCTGTGTAATGTTGATGACTGACGTCATTTCAACATACACTCGAAGTGCGCACTACGGTGCGCACCACATACAAAAAATATAACAATGGGGCGGATAGGACCCGAGGAAAAAGGGGGGGTGTATAGAGCGTAATAATAATAATAATCTATATACACTCATGATAACGCATAAAATTACATACAATTAAATACAATCATATGTACAGCGCGCTATCGCGCAGCTGGCTTTTCGAATTGCAACATTGCAAATGTCTGCTATTGCAACATTCTGCAATGTTGCACTCCGTATATCGTACTGTACTACTATAAATACTATTATATATATATATATAATATTATATATATTAATATAATATATATATATATAATATATATACATATATTATATATATATAATATATATATTTATATATATATATATATATAATATATATATTATATATTAAATAAATTATAATTTACTTTTTTATACGAGTTGGAATGATTGAAATTATAAATTATTAAGAAATTTTTAACTATTATATTAACAAAAGTGAACGTATTTGCCTAATTTGCGAATTGTTAAATATTAGTATTTAATACAATAATTGTGTTTATAAACACGTATATATACTAAATATTATACATATAATATATATACTAATTATAAATATATATATAATCTTAAATATAATATAATATAAATTAATAATATACTTTATAATAAATATATATATTATAGATTATTATTATATATATATATAATATATATTATAGATATATATATATTTACTATATTTAAAATATTATTATTATATATATAAAATTAATAAAAATATTTTTGATAGATATATTATCTATATATATATAAATATTAAAACAAAAAATAATATATAGAAATAATATATATTATAAAATATAAAATAATATATATATTATTAAAAATATATAAAATAAATAAATAAGTATATTAATAAATATATAAATATAAAAATATATATATATATATATATATATATATAATATATATAAATAATATATATATTAAATTCCCTATTCAAAAAAAGTAATATCTTACAACTGATTGCAAACAAGAGCAATACTGTAATTTAATGTGTAATTATGATTTTAAAAATTATAAAATAATTAATATAAATATTTTAATATGATAAAATAATCTGAAAATTTAATAGTTTCAGTTACCGTAGAGTTAATCAAAATACAGACTGAACTTTTTTTATAAGATATTTTGAAATTATATATATAATATAATATTAATTTATATATGTAGTAATTATATATAATATATAAATTATATTTAATATATATATTATATATAATATATATATTATTAATATATATAATATAATATATTATTATATATATATATATATATTATAATATATGATTATATATATATATATTATATATATTATATAATAATATAGATAATATATATTATATATTATATTATAATATAATATAATATATATATAATATATAATATATTAAATAAATATATAATATTATAAATAATATGATATATATATATAGTATATATATATACAAAATAGTACGCTATATAAAAATAATGAGAGTATATTAATATAAATGAAATAATAATGATAATAGTAAATAATAACTCAATTTAATAATAATAATAATAATAATAATTTAATAATAAAAATAATAAAAATAATAATACTTCCTATAGAGATAGATTAATCCATTTCAATAATAGGATCTTTGTAAATAAAAATTTTATAGATTAATAATAGTTGTTTAACAATTATTTATCCATATATTAAAAGCGTAATACAAATAAAATAGATATTATTACATTTACAAAATGGCAATAAATCATTTAAATTAGTTAGGATACAATTTCACTCCTATCTGATAAATGGGGTACTGTATTGTCAAACACAGTGTTGTATGTCACCTTTTAGACCCCGAAATACTAATATAACATTTTAAGTTAAGATATTATTTAACATTATTGAGTAATTAATAACCTAATAAAGCAATGCCTATTACCTTTCTAATTAAGTATAACATTATATTATGTATATAATAAATTATAGTATTACAAATATAAAATATTAGTAACTCTCCTTAAATCTAAAAAAATAATATTTAAAACTATAATAAATGATATTTAAATATATCCATATAACCAATCAATGAAATATATGTTTATAATAATTATAATAAGCTAATTCCTTAAAAATTGTTGAGGAATATATAAGCATTTGTTATGGTAAAATAATAATATAATTAATATATAATAAAAAATAAAAGAGATTAAATAATAATAAAAATTTTAGTAAAAGATAAATAAACCTAATAATTCAATTATAATTAATATAATTAATAATATCCAATTAAATAAATAAAGTGATACTTATATTATAAATAATTAATTAAATAATAATATAATAATAATATATAAAATAATAATATAATATAATTAATAAATAAATTAATTAATAAAATAATAATCATAATAATTATATAATAATAATAAATTATTATAAATAATAATAATAGATAATATAATATAATTAATAATTAAATATAATATATTATAATAAAATTAATTAATATGATAATTAAAATAATAATAAAATTAATAATGATATAATAATAATAATATAAAAATAAGTATATAAAATAATAAGATTAAATAATAATAATTAATAAATAAGTATATTATTTTATATATATCAATATATATAGATTGATCAAGATATATAATCTATATCCTTAATAAAATATAAATATATAATAATTAATAAAATAATAATATATAAAATATAATAATTAATATTAAAAATATAATAATAATAATTAAATAATTATAATATAATAATAATAATATATAATAATAATAATTAAATAATACATAATTAAATAATTTATAATAATAAATAAATTATCATAACTAAAGTAACCTCAGTTTAGAATGACAAATAATAATATCACTATTATATATATATTTCTAATAATTAATATAATATATAATAAATAATATATAATAATAATAATATATATAATATTAAATAAATAATATAATATCATATAATATAAATAATAAATATAATTAATATAATTATATATAATAATTAATAATAATAATAATATAATTATATAATTAATAATAAATAATAATATAAATATAATATTATAATTATATTAAATATTAAATAAATAATATATAATCAATGAATATAATGATTAAATTAATAATAGTTATAATTAATATTATAATAAGACTTAATAATTAATATATAATAATTAATAATATAATAATAAATAATAATATCAATATAATAAAATTAATTATATAAATAATAATAATAAAAAATTATACAATTAACAAATAATAAAATAATGCATAATTAAAAATTTAAATTAATAACTCTATAATAATAACAATGTGTAATAAATGAATATAATAAATTATATTAAATAATTATAATGTGAAGTAGAGATGAAAAACTCGAACAATATCTAATAAATCTGCAGGAAAAATAAATTAATAAGGTTAAAGAGGAAAATTGAAATTCCAGCTTTGAGATACATATAAAATATACTAACTTAAAATAGGTCGAGTTTTTCATACTGCTTTTTTATATAATAAGTAAAACATGAGAGTAATCATATAATATTTAAAGAATAGATTCTTAAATAAGCGTTGTTTGAGTCTAAGAGGGAGCGAGCAGTTATGCTCTACGTGACGTGTTGTTGAGACACTTATGTGGAAGGAATTAAAACAATTAGGACATGTAAGTATAAGCAATTTTACAGATATGTATCCTAAAAAAATAACAAAGTCCCACGGTAATTTTTATCGCTAGATTGTTTAATTTATATTTCTAAAGTTCCAATATGTAGATCTATATATATGTGTTGAAGAATATACAAAAAATAAAACAAAAAGAATTACTTAAAAATTAATATTTATAATAATACGAATAAAGATAAAGAAAATAATTAATAATAATATAGATACAAGATAAATTATATATACTCTTTATGAAACTTTGTTTAATAAAAATTGAGAAAAAAATATATTATATAAAGAAAAAAAAATAAAAAAATATATTAATATTCAAGATTTTCAAGAAGTAAAATTAATATATATAATAATGGAACCAGTCTGGGAGGCAAGAAGTAATGCCATAACATGGTCAATATAACAATATGGCATAAATAATATACAGATTATTATTAGTGAATTACAATTAAATATGATAATAAGAATTAAATGCAATAATTATTAATCAATAATCTTATAAAAATATAAGAAGTCAATGTATGTAAAAAGATATAATTTTAATCTAGGAGTCATGATTTGTGGAAAATTAACATTTGAACGTCTGTAAAGAGTGAAGAGTGAGTATAATGAATATCAAGTCACAAGTCATTACTATTGAGCTAAATGGTTTAATTTGAAAGTAGAGAGAACCCTTCTTCATGACGTCAAATTTTCAATAATAATCTATTCCACATATAAGTAAACTAATAATTTACTAGGATACAGCAGTGCATAAAAAGTTATTAATTCCATATCATATTATATTCTGATGCGACGAACGACACCACTCACTGCTAGTCTCTTATTCAAAATTTTAAAATTACAAAATATTATATAGCCATATGCTTTCAAAATATATTCGTTATTAAAAAAAGGGACACTATCGGTGAGTAATTATTTTAATTAAGATTAAATTATATAATATTAAAATATTAAATAAATATATTAAGTAGAGAGTTAAGCATCAATAAGAAAAAGAGCAAATTCTTTAAATATTGGTGAGAAATCGAAATATATAATGAATATAAATTAAAATAATAATAAAAAAAATTAATTAAAATATATTTAAAAACAATAAAGCCAGAAAGTGTCAAATAATTATAAAATACCCTCCTCGAATTATATTATATAATAATAAATCTTAATATCTTATTAATGTAAAAGCCTCTATCAGACTACTTGCTTTATTTATTGGTATATATTGTTATATATCTATATATATATATATATATATATATATTTATATAATATTTTTTTAATATATAATATTCTATATATATATGAGAGCTCCTCAACCAATATAATTGTAATATAAATTTTATATCGATTATAGTATCATAAATTAATAAATTAATTAATATAATAATATAATAAGATAAAATTTTATGAATTATACTTTACATAAATTTTGTATAAATGAAAAAATTAAAAGATCACTACCCCAAAGTATATATTTGATAATATATACATTAACAATGATTCTTCTGTTTATGCCACGTTTTTCGATTTATCAAAAGAATTTGATAAAATAATTCAGAAACATAAATCAAAACAGTAAGATTCAAAATGCAACTAGATAAAGTTTTTAGTTCCACTTAAGTCTCTCATTATAGTAATAATTACTGTAATTGACCAAGGATAATATAGAGTAATACGAGGAAGTTAGAGTTAGTAATGAGTAATTAATATATGTGAAATGATAGAGTGACTTATGTTATATTATGATATATTGAATTATGATGAATTATTATAGTGATTATTGAATTATATTATTATGTGAGTGTATGAAGAGAGGATTAGTATGATGGAATATGTGATTATTTATTAGAATTGCTAATACGATTGATTGATGTACTAGATGATCTTTTATTATTATTATTGAATTATATTATTATTAGTAGTATTATATATTATTATTATTATTTTATTATTATTATTATTAATTGATGTAGTATGATGAGAGATTAATTGATTCGAGAATTGAGAAGTAGTAAAGCATGTATAATATATATTAAAATAATTAATTGCTTCTTTATTTACCCTAATTTTTATATAGACAAAATATATGAAGAATATAATGTAATAATTAAAAGAATACAATATTTTAATCTGAAATTATTAATATAGTTAGTGGGAGTGAAATTATGATTACACTTGATTTAATATTTTTTTTATTTTATAATATTATTAATATATAATTAATAGATATTATGCTTCATATTATTAGAGATAAAAATGATTAAATTATATAGATAAATTAATGAAACTCTTCTAGAGTTGATTAAAAAAATTATAAACTAGAGCAGGTGTCTTGTGAAAACTATTGTTGTGCCTGTGTGTTTTTTAAAAAAATACTAAATTTGGTATAGCCTTTGAAATGCTCGGGAAAGTAATTGAAAATACTAATATTAAAAGTACATTGTATAATTTTTTTAATATATAGAATAAAGTTATAAATTTCTTTTAGAATAAATATGATGTTAAAAGTGTTAATAATTTATTTGATAAAAATTTAATATATCTTACATATGATTGTTTTCGTATCTAAAATGAGAAGAAATATAAATGAGAGTATATTATTTCTTTAAGCGCGTTTGTAATATACTATAGAGATACTAGTCTAATTGTACATAGTGTTTTATATCGCACTATTAAGTATTTCTGGTATGATATCCGTGAATAATATTTTAACAACTACACACGTGTTCTGTTATAACTCAACAACCTTCTTTCACCTCTCTTCTCTTGTCGGCATTTCAACTAAATTACTTTTTTCGTGTAGGCTCTCAAATGTTGACGCTGTGAGATATTTGTAAGAAATATAATAAACTTCCCTATAATATTGTATTATCTAGAATCTTACCTGAATCTTACAACCTCCTTTCAAAAATTGTATTATTATGAATATATAATTACCACAATATCCAAAACAAGAAGGCTCGAAACTATAGTGCATAAAAATAATTATAAAATATTAAATTTACTGTATCCATTTTTTATCTTAACCATTTTTTTTTATCATTAATACTAGATAAATAAATAATATTGCATATTATATATATTATTTATGCATACACTCATTTATTTTAAACGTAAAATGGAATAAAAGTGAGTCGTATGAAGTACTTATTTCTATCACTTCATTTGTCAACTCTGTCCATAACTCTCTCAAATATATTAATATATATATATTTATAATATATATTATTATATATTTATATTATATTGTAATAGTTATAATATATATATAGGTATATAATGGTATATAATCATTTACATTAATATCATGTGAATAAATACTGTGAGTAAATTAAATAATTATAATTATTCATAATATAAGCCATTAGCACTTAATAATAAGTATATATATTAATAATAATATATAATAAATAATTAAATAATATATAAATTAAATTAATAATTATAAATATTAATAATTATAATATAATTATAATAATTAATAATTAATTATATAATTAGATGATACATACACATCTGAGCACTTATAATTTAATACTACCATAATATCTATTTTATTAGTATACACAATTAAATGATCTTAATAATTATAATTAGCCATAATTTTACATCAATTTCATCATATAATCTAAATATATGAAATATTGTAATATACTCAACATTCAATAACTCACACTACATAAAATAAAATAATATTAGAGTCATTATAGATTAAGAAGTGAGAATGGGAGTAATATGACAATCGTCCTTGGTGAAAAGCACACTCGAACCATCGTTATCTGCTCTTGCTTCACATCTCTTAAATATAGTGAGAAAATTACATCCTCTACGATATTATATTCTCGCCGCTATATTCTGTTCACTAGTAAGAGTCTATTATTTAATTACTTTTCGAAAACAAACAATTCAAACCATCTTTTGTACTTAATATTATTTATGAGTAGAATAGAGTAAGAGAAGAATTATGAGAGATTAGAGAGAGAGAAGAGAGAGAGAAGATATAGAGGATATGAGAGATGAATAGTAGATAGAGATATGATATTATAGTGAGAGATGAATAGCAGATATATTATGAGGAGAGTGAAGGATAGAGAGTAGATCGTTTTTGAGAACTCAACACATTATGTTATTTCTTACTCAAACCATCTATCTTATTAAGAGTTTGGGTGAGTTTTATAGGAAGAGCTTAGTAACATGAGTTTATCAACTCTGAGTTGTTAAGTTTTGTTTATATATAGTGTGGCGACGAGGTGTCGTTCGTCAAGTCGAGCAAAAATGCAGAGTATTCATCGCATACAGTGCTGGTGCGAAAGGCAGGAGGGAGGCTAGTTCTCTGAGTCTCGCACGCTTATTCTCGGAGATCACGTGATGTAGAAGTACCTTTCTAAGCGAGTTCGTCTTGCTCGCTTTCAAACGTAACTCATACCTGGTCCACAACGCCTTATTCTTCTATGAAAATTATTCTATTTTTCATAAGCTGAGTTATATCATATACATGTTTATTAAGGTTGCTCATTCTCCTTCTTATATATAATATATTCACAATCGTATAGTAAATCTCTAGGGTATATGGATTCGTGCCTGCGACTGGACTTCTCACTTAAGGATAAAGGATAAGGATAAAGGATAAAGGTTATTTTTCGACTTACTTATACATGTTCTTTACTTAACTTATTTATTTATTTCATATTATGAAACCATTAATTATAAAATAAATCATCTATATTACATCATTAAGCACAATCTCATACACTTATTTTATACTGTTCTAACTCTCAGAACCTCAGATCCTTATACGCTATGCGTCCATTTTAAACTATATATATGTACTATACATTGTTAATAGTATTACTGTGAGATAAGTGATAATTACAAGTTCTCTTCTTCGGTATCTAACCGCTGTATTGACCAACGCACATGATTTAGTTTATTGGAAATTAAGATCATCCCAGATCAAGGTATCGTTGCAACATACCGTGGAGATCTAATTCGATGCACCCTCAATTGGACTGAGAAAATCTAGATGGGATTTTAACCGACTTCGTCTTTGTAGAGAATAACTTCTTAAGAGGACGAGTTATCTCGGAGATTATATGCGACCAGAAGTTTCGAAAAAAATTAGAGAATGAAGGCACCTTCTGCCGCCTTCAAGGTGACTCTCCTCTGAAAGTCTGTAAAACTCTCCAAAGCAAATTAATAAATAATTATTATTTATAATATTATTATTATTTATATTTTATTATTATATTTATTAATTATTATTAAATTATATATTTAATTTATTATTTAATTATTTTATATTATTATTATTATAAAATCGTTATAAATTGTAATTTTACATTTAAACATTTTATCAATAATAAAAATCCACACCTATCTAAATTTACACTTACAACTCATTAAAATTTTTATGTAGGATATTTCATTCAGTATATATCTGCATACTTATAAACTTAATATTTGAAACCGCGGAACAAGTGAAGATTAAAATTTCTATTATATTAACTCCATGCTTTTTTACTTAAAGAAAAAATCTGAATATAAATTTTTTCGGGAGAGGTTTTCTTTTTGCTTAAGGCGGACCTCATTTTAGCCCCAACTAAAAATGACCTAAAATTCTTAAATTTCAGACAATTTTGAATGGAGAAATAAGCAAAGCGCAGCTTTTTCTGACCTCCAAAACATCATTGTGTTATTTGGTATTATTTATTTTGAAATAAAATATTGTTTTAACATTTTTTCGATTTAATACAATACTTTATACAATTTATTTCGTGATTATATACACAAGCTTTATATAAATGGACTTAGATAATATACCAAAAGTGCGCCATCGACTATATTATATTTGAAATCTATAATGTGTATATATTATGATATTTTGAAGACATTTGACTCCACAGACTCCCTAAATCAAAATGGTCCACAATTCCTCTCAAATCCTACCTTTTTTTGGTGTTTTAAAAATGTAAAAATTTGCTGATAATTTTTTTAACATAGCAAAAGCTTATCTTAGACATTAACACTATTTGGCAGGCTTACCTAAAATAGTATCTTGCAAGCATAACATACCGTTGTAGGAATCTTCAGTATCATGACTATTGTAATAAATTTTAAAAAATTGTATCTATTAATATACTTTAATTGATCTATCTATTATTTAACACTTTTTATCGACTTATTATAACTAATATATTTATTGAAAATACAGTTTTATCGCCTTTAATTTTATTATATATTATATTAATTTTTATAGAAAATCTTTGGAACTAATGGCAAATGACATCAGAGTAAAAACTTAAATATAATCCTAAAGTATATTAATAAATTAGTAAATGAATAGTATGATCAATAAAAATTTTGAGTATATATATATATATAATATATATATATATATTATATATATATATTAATATATATAATATATATATATATATATATATAATATATATATATATATATATTAGTATTGAGACTAGTATGTAATATTGACTATATTAATATATATATATATATATATATATATATAAGATATATATACTAATATATATATAATATATATATATATCCTGACTTGATCTAACATTCAAAATAGAAAAATATGTTAAATCTATATTTTTTAAAAAGAAACTTTGATAGTCTAAATTGAATACAATTTTAAATATTATATAATCAAAAAAGTCATCTTACTCCTCAGTTTTACAAAGGTATTCTGACTGAGCCATTAAACCGAAAAGAACATTTATATATATATTATATATATATATATATATATAATATATTATATATATATATATATATATATATTATATATATAGTGATAGTAGTCGTAGTGCTAGTGAGTAGTACCTAGTGTGTAGCATTATAGTTAATAGTGTAGCGTGTGAGTAATGTGAGAGTCTCACGTACTAGCAAATGATTGTTAAGGTAATATTGACCAGAATACTAGTTTATGGACGTATATTGTGATGATATATATGAGGGATAATTGAGACGGGGAATTCTCAATGTAACTTTGCCAAACTGAGTTCACGGTATAATATAGGTCTTATCAAGTGTTAAATAACTCGAAGCTGTTGGTTATATATATGTTTAGCATACTTTTCTAACTCTCTATATCCTATACTTATCATATACAAACTATCTTAGAACCTCAATGTATTATTACTAAGGATTTAATTATTTATCTAATAACAACAAACTAACAACTTATTTCATACAATTATCTCACCTAGATACCTAAATGGTATGTAAGTTCCTTGTGAATACTATATTAGTCATTTTCAGATATCATAAGTGTTTTTAAAGTCATATTCACTGCTGTTATCAACTCGATGTTATGATACAATAACAGTGATCTCTCGTGATTAAAATTATTTATGATATCTGGTAACTATTGTCGTTGTGTCATCCAGTAAAACACCTTAATAATATACCAATTTACATAAAAACACTAAAATGCTTTAGTGAATAAGTGCGACTAATTAGTCTCATTTTTATCGTCATAATTTACCTTGGCGTGAAACCCAAATATATTTCCACCGTGCAACTTTTATCATTAGACCTAATCTAGTATCCTCTCATCATACTCAAACCAATAATCTTAAGACCTATAGACCACTTTTAATCTATATCCAACTAAATCGCGTTATAGTAAGGTCCTCTCACCTTAATACCTATATCCAAGTACACCTGACGCTAAATCTCGCGGACATTTATCTTAACTTTCCAAAAGTGAAAAAAATATGATAAAATGCATCTATCTTATTTCTAAAAACTAATAACAGAGGATGTGTGAAAAGAAGCTCGAAAAACAATATAATTTCATCTCACACTACTTCATACTCACGAATCATGAAATCTGATAAATAGTATAATCATAAATCACACACTCTACAGTATATCGTCACTTAAGTGCAGCTCTACATATTCTTCACACTCTACTTACTCTCTCACACTATCCTTTAACAAAACGCTCATTTTCTCCATCCTTGTAACACTAGATAACACACACATGTCAATCACCTATACAGATAACATCCGACATAGAATCTATATGTACTCTATTGACTTATATAAATCACTTTCTTCATCAACCTCAGCTCCTCTATGCCTACACCTACATTTCTGGAACTTTAATCGGGTTAATTATTAAGTAGGTATTGGTCTATGACTTATGGTTAATGAATCTATGATTTTGACTACGTAGATAACTGCATTCTCATGTATGGACTGCAGTAATAGTTAAAGAGTAGCCGTTAAATCTTCTTAGGAATAGTTAAGGGTTCATTCAGTATATAATACTTTCTACACTAAATCTTTTTATTTTCCCACTACTAATAATAATTACCATAGTTCGTGAGATAGTACACCTTTCATCTCTAATGTACTCAATTAGTGATGTAGAGTACAAAGAGAACCTATGCCTATCGGGTAATGTAATAATAAATAATTATTTCATTCAAATTATCACCTCTAATAAAAATTAATTATTTAGTATTATTAAGTCTCGAAAGTTGTCAGACCTAGGTCTATGTTTATCCTCACCATGTCAAATTATAAGAGTGTGCTGTAATACTAAATCATCGGGTGTGAGCACGTCTTATTCCTAATGTACTTTAGCATAAGAAGAGGTATGTCATACACTCCTGCCCTTCATCCAAATGTAACGTAAAGATAATAAACATAGCAAAAAAAACAACCGCACGCGAAAAAATAATACACCCAAACCACAAATAATAAATAACCCTAAAATAATCGAGCGTAGATCCCCCATAGAAAGTGACTGAGAAACAATTTTATTTACATTCATGATCTCTTTATTTATTTATTTATGAAAGTGTTTTAACTCTGAGACATTACCTATAGAGCCATACATCAACTAAGAAGTAGACTAGTATTAAAAAAAGGAGTCTCTCTTCTTCGGTATCCAAAGTTCGTGTGTTTCCATTCAATCCACTCTGAAACGATTCTGGCAACTCTACTATTATATATCCTACCTTACACACACTTCTAAAGATTAGGATTGACAAATTGGCACCTCTCTAATGCTCTCTCATGTGGCTTAGCGCCATGTTACTTCGTTCGGCTAATAATATTTATTTCTTAAACTTTAATATCATAACACTTATCTTCTCATGAGAATACGCGCTCATTATAGTTAAATCATCATAATCCTGATATGAGGGGGGTATAATACCGCTCTCATGATCTCTATAATTATTGTCTTATAGCTCTCACTTGTAAATTTATGTCCAAAAATCTTTGAAATATACATACTTCTACTTCACAACTCTCATAATTCTTGATATCAGGTAAATCATCATAACCTTTCTTTCAGAATACTACTCACATGATATGATACTCTTAGTAGACGTGATTTCTCAATAGGTCAACTGTTTCTCGCGCTGTATCATTTTTCTCTGATTTAAGTTCTTCTGCCCTTAGGTATAACTAATGGGATTACGTGTGATGATGAGTATTGTAAATACTTTACATATACTAAGTTCTATTTGATACCGTGAGGGTTATATATATATATAGTATATAGCGTCTGATATTGCTCATCTAAAGCTCCCTAATCACTATATTGATTATGACTCCTTATTATCTCTCTTTGTCATCTCATATAGTTACTGTAGATTAATTGAAATATTTTTTTCTTATATACCGTAACAGTTTTTCCAACTAATTATAATGAGGGTTTTATTCGCTACCTTTGTATGGTATATATACATGATACTGTTCTACATACATTTAAGGTAGACTTTATTATATATATTCTAATCCTTCTTGTATGAGGATATGGTATCAGTATAAGTGATATAGTACTTTATGTGATAGTTAATTATATACATGTATCTACACTACCTTTCAAACTCCCTATTTGAATATTCGTCAATAATTTGCTTGTTACGATTTAAGTTTGTCGGACGAACTCTATATAGTGGTCAATTCTACTATATCTTTCTTTTACCTGCTATATAAAGCCAAGCTCACCACTATCGTTCATAGGTAGTGTTCAGAAAAAGACCTGCTGAATATATATCTTTCTCTCGTCTATTACTCCACCAACAATAGGCATTTCACCTTAATAGATTTCTTCAGTTGTCATAGGTTGAATACCATGCTTTCCTTCTCTTGCGTGATATTATTTATTGCGTCTGTCTATCATTCTTGTAACTTTCCTCAGCTCTCTGTTCTGCACTAGTGGTATATAACTGCAATAACCTTATTCAGAACACACTATATCTATGTGTTGGAGGAGAAATATGATTTGTTGCACCTATTCATGCATGTGTATATTATGTTACCTGTATCTTGATCTCTACTCTGTATCATTTATAATGTAATGTTCTCAATTCATATACGTTCGCCTTATAGGGATTTAGCGTGAGTGAGCTTGAAATAGTAGTATGATCCTAAATTTATTCTCACTACCCATATAAATTATTATATTTTAATTATATTTTGTCCCTTCCCTTATGAAAAATGTACTATTCATTGAGTAATGACGAGTGGTCTGATTTACCTTATATGTAAGTATATAAATATATATATATATATATTATATATATATAATATATAATAATATAATAATATATTATATATTAATATATATAATATATATATTAAATATATTATAATTAATATATATATATATATATATATTATATTAATTTATATTTATTATATATATAATATAATAATATATATTAATATATTGATATATATATATATTATATAATATATATATTATAATATATATTAATATATATAGTGATATAGTAAGATATAGATATATATTATGGGAATGAATAATATATGATATTTTAAAATACGCTTTATAAAAAAATATGAGAAAGATATGCTGTATATATATTGATATATATAATATATATGATATAATAGATATTAGTGAGTTGTAGTGTGATATGTGTCTAGTGTATAAAAAGCGCTCACTCGTACCGCCTCCGCGTGTGATTGTGTGTGTGTCGTGTAAATAGCCTACTGAGTATAAGTTGCAAACACGCGACACAGCAAAATAAAAACAAATTTGTATTTTTCCTACGAGTCTACAAACTGATGTAGTAGTATTAAGTTGCTGTGTGATCATGTCAAAACCGAGACCAGTAGTCTATATACAACAGAGAAAAGTCGATATATTAACTGACATGAAGAAGAAGAATAGAGGTGAGGTAATTGTATAACTAGTTGTAATAATTTCAAACCAGTGAAAGAGCAAGATAAGTAAGTATATATAAAAACTAAATAGAAATTCTTCATTTTGAGATATTATTTGTCATTAATTGGCTGAGTAATCTTTACTAACGATACAAAATATTTACTGCATATTAAACAAATAAATTAATGCAGTATATGATTTGCCTATTATTTTATTTTTAATAGAAACGTAAAAAAAATTAATTTGTTTACGTACCAAAACTGTAGTGAATAGCTCCTGTTAATCCTGTCATGGTACGCCAAAAATCCTTAGAAAAAACTATGCCAACGAGAGGGTTACTTAAAGTGACAAAAATATTTAGATTTATTGAAACAAATAAAAATTCGAAGAATTCTTAATAACTAATTTACTCATTTAAAACAAATGAATTAGCAGATTGTTAATAATCTCCAAAGGTTAGAGTGAATAATAATAATAATAATAATAATAATAATTACATAAAAAATAATAATATAAAATAATAAAAATAATGTGGAATCGAAACTTTAAATCAAATTGCATTATAATTATACATTAATAATTAGTAAATACATCAATTAAATATGTATACATAAGCTTATTATATTGAATTAAATGTCAATTTATGAGTGAGAGTTTATATAATATTAAAATGTGAAGGTGTGAGTGAAAATGTGAAGGGAGAATTAATCTATGTATGCTATATCTGGATATATTATTTTATTAATCCTTATGATTCAAATTAATATAAAATATGTTGTGAGTTAGTGTAGAGGAGTTATATAATGATGTTACTGAGTGAGTAAAGGAAATTACTACAGATGCTTTCGTGATGCGAGATAAATCATTTTGGGTTAAGAGTGAATAATATAAGGTACTTCTCAAGAAAACGAATTAAGCGACAGCTGTGACAAGAGAAGAAACAGCATTAATGAAAATGTATATTAGGTGCATGTGAAAGCAAAGCAACGAGAGTGGACATAAGGTCTCATATGGATAAAATTTGAAAGAAGTCACATGAATAAATGAAGAATACATTGAAGTATAGGAGTTAATCACTCATTATTAAATCTACTGGAACCGCGGGTATAGTCTACATTTGCTCGAGAGAGAGGAAATGATATGAGTTGGCAAGATCGGGCATAGGATAACTACCAAGTTCGGAAAGACGCGAAAGGGCTGTGTATCCTTTGATGAAAGACCAATATGGGTGTGTAGAGATGAAAAGAAGTATTTATGAAGGAGTAGTTCAGCACCCTATATTGCTATAACGGTGACAGAGACATGGTGTACCTACCCCACAAAAAGGCATGAAAAGGATAACAGCACCGGAGATTTAAATACTAAAGAGCAAAATAATGCGCAAAGCTAATTCGAATATAAAATTAGGAGAGAATGATAAGGAGAATATGTACCCAGAAAATCGCTATCTTGAAATCCCGAGCAACTAATACTTGTGAGACAAACACTTAGAGAGAGTAGTGCAAAATTGCATAGTTTCGCCTAGCATAGGAAATTGGATGTGGTTTGAATGTGTAGCGAAATCGCGCGTCTCCTTTTGCTAGATGCGATAAGTCCACTGCGGCGTGTTGTACATTAGAAGCAGAGATCGGTAGTGGATGTGGGATGGAAGAAGACTCAGTAGGAGACAAAGGAACTAAGAGAGAATGTGTACAACGCAAATGCCACAAACGCCTCCATGCGTTGGTCAGCTATGGTTTGCAAGATTGTCAGTCTGAGAGAGTTGAGCTGCCTTGCCCTCGGATTCAGAGAAGAGATAAGAAATCAAGCAAGCATGTGCGGATACGCCGAGTATCGTTAAGCGTAGAGAATCCCAAGGGAGCTCGGTTGTTCCGAAACGAGTGACAAGTCTCCGATGTTTCTACCAAGACATGCAAATCGCTATCTAATAGGCTTTCGAGGACCCTCAACACTTTAGTGATAGTAATTTAAGACAAAATCTCTTTGAAAATCCAACTGAGTTGTCATTTCGTGAACTACCCATAATACACAATATCTATTTTCAGGTTTTACCTAAAATAACTCTAAAAAACCACTAATTGGATAATCTTAAACCTATACAACTTCCAAGTCACAAATCATCAGAAAGTGAAGAAACTATATCCCGGTATTAATACACATTCCTGCACTATCTAAATGGAAGCAGTTTCATACTTTCCACCCATTTCTGAATCTACTTGCTCGGCAAATATCAACATCGTTCCCATTCCTAACTATGAGAATTCTGGTTGCTCTTCCTGCGATCAACTACGTCCACACAATAATAAGATAGACTTAGTTGAACTATACCTCTTTCGTATTCATGGTGAGGCCCAACTACCAAATACCACAGGAAACTCCCCCTCCCCTGAAACCGGTTACACAACCCGTCACTGTTGTACGACTATTCCTTACCAACAGGATTTACATCTACTCCCAGTCATGTCCCACGCCTCTGCCTCTCCACCCAATCGATTCCTCTTCTGACATTGCTGCTGGCCACATAGAGACAATTCTCTCAAGAAGACCATCTTTACAGTATTCATGACAACACAGCATGGGCACCTTCCTTCAGTGGAGCTGTCATGGCTGCTATTCGAATTTTGAAGAACTCGTTCAACTGGTAAATTTATGCACATCTAAGAGCATATGCTTGCAGGAACTTCGACTATGCCATTACGACATTTTCCAGCCGTCGGAATACAAGTCGCTACTAAGATCTATAGTGCAATGATAGCGACAATGATAGGGGAGGCGCCGAAATTCTTATTCATAAATCTGTCCCTATTTTCCAGTCCCCCTTAGAACTAAACTTCATGCAGGGCATCACAAGTCCATCTATCCACTGATTTCACTGTCTGTTCGATCTACTTGACTCCCAATAGCGAGTTCACTAGGGCCGACTTAGTCGACCTTTACCAGCAACTCCCCCCCTCCGGTTGTCTTTTAGGAGATTGCAACCTCCGTCACCCCCTGTGGGGTGACCACCACCTTGCCCAAGGCAAAGTTCCTTGTCGATCTCCTAGTCCTCTTTTCTCTGGGATGCCTCAACAATTATCTCGCTACCCACGAACGTTTGGACACACAATCCTCCAAATGTATATATATATTTGCTTTTGTTTCTATTCTGTTATGGAACTTTTTCCAGCAAGTTATCGTCACGGCAGCAGAAACTTGCATCCCGCGGTCTTCCGCGAGTAGGCGATCGGCAACCTCATGGTGGTACCAAGAATGTGCACAAGCTGACCGTGAGAAGAAAAATCACTACAGGTAATATATACAGACCCGAACCACCCCAAATATGATTATCTTTAAAGCGACTGCGGTGAGATCTGGCCGAATCAATCGCCAAACGCACATACAGTAATGTCGAACTTATACCTCGACTATCTAATTATAGTTATACAGAAAATATCATTAACGTGTCCTATAAGTTCTCTGTTATGAGTGATGTAAAAGTACAGTCATGCCATTGCTTCCAGCAGCTCGTTGCAGATGCAGTTAAGGCCTCATGCATTGCTAGCACTCGGATGTTATTTTCCTGCTATTATAACACGATTGGGGCCTTCCCAAAATTGAAATTAACATCTATCTAAAGTCCAGACCTTTCGATTAGCGCAGAAAGGGATTAGAGTCACCCTATTACCGTCTTCTCCTAACACTTCTAGAGTACAAACTGCACTGATGAGCTGCAAGAGACGCGGTGGCCAGTGGCTAAATGCGACAATCATTCTTGTACATAATGCTTCTTACATCACATCTACACGACGCTACACAAACAACCCACAGCAACATCTAGAAACGTTCCTTTAAGCTGGATTTCCTGGATTTGGAATCCTCTTTTCATCTGGGTTCTCCAACAACTTTTGTAATCACATCTCAATACTGGAAAAAATTCTGAACTTGACGGACGGACAAGGATAAATTTGGCAGACTTCTGTCATACTTGCAAATTAAATTGGGGCGCACAAATCATTGCAGGAGCCCTTTTCCTAGTCGAGAGACCAGCTCAGGCTTCTCAAACCTCTCATTTAGCTTCCGCAACCAGGCGTTTGACACGAACCCCGTGCTGAGCCTAGTCCCATTGAAAACTGGGAGCTATTCTCAATTGCGCAGAATGGTTAGTTTGGTGTATTTTTTTTTTACAATTAAGGAATTGCTTATGACACTAACATGGAGAACCGGTAATTCTAACAAAACTGCTCGCACAGCATCTGATTCCTTCGAATAACAGCTTACATCTTTATCCAACTGGTTTCTGTCAGATTATCTCATTCACGCGTCTCACTGCTTAAGCTGTTCTATCACGCACCTCCCCAGCTTACCTCTGCTCATGGATGCAAGAGGTTCCGAGCAGGCCGGATCATGTTGAGTCTTAAGGTAATTTTACTTGCTCTCCATATTAATACGCGTTATACACACCCCGACGGTCGATGTTTTCCTTATTGTTGTATCCACACCTGGTGACGTTACCACCATTTTGCTTCGTTGCCAGGTATCATTTCTTGATACCAATGTCCAGTTACCAGTTGGAAAACGATTCACAACGGGGTACGTCAATCGTTTTCCACTTCTCCACCTCTCCATAACCTTAACCAGTACTATTGTCGGAAGAAATGCGGAAGCAGTTCTGACCATCCTATCCTCGCAACCGACTAGCTTATTATGGTTCATCCCATAATCCTTTACTTACAGGTTATATTTCTTCAGTATCACATTCTGGATAACCACCTAGACATATCACCGCACTATTAACACTGAAATACGACTTGTATCGTACGCTTAAATCATTTGTTCACGTCGCAATCAAAACACAGTGTTTTGCAGCATTCTTACTTCCCAATATGCTTTTTGTAAATGTGCTGGCCGTTCTCTTATAGGAAGGCTACACATCCTGGCTGCCCCCCCCCTCCTCTCCTCTCTCTCTCGTCTCACTCCCATCTCTCTTCCTCAAAACTTAGCACACCCTAGTGCCTTTGTTTAAATTCAATCAGTTCTTGTTCTCCTCGCCGGTATCTCGACGCACTGACATCAAGGCGACTCGCGTACGTCGAAGTCGGTCTTCTTTTCTGCAACATCTTCCCCTGCACACGCTTTATCTTTGACCTTCAGAATTAACAGCACATATGATGCCTTCTCTCTAATTTTTATTCCTTAACCAAGACCACCATTCAATGCTCCATTATAGTCGGCAATTCTCATTCGCGCCGCTCCGGCACTACGAAAGCCCCGTCTCGTAGATAATAATGGCATCTGCCTGTGCATCAAGCAAATCTCGCTGCCTCCACCTCGTTATTATAACGAGTTATGTCTGTGGATAACCCATCCTCTCCCGTAGGGAATTGACTATGCAATAAACGCCGGTGACAGAGAGCACCTTAAATGGCCCTCCTCTTTGACTAGGTGAGTTTCTGTGCATGCCCATCCGGATGCGCATCTCAACAAGGTAATGACTTTCCATCCAACTGATTATTACCCGCCACGTCTCTCCGACAGGGCTTTCCGGCTTGCTGTCAAGAGTGCTGGTGAGTGATCACACGCGAGCGAAACTAGAAAATATAAAACCATGAGTTATTAATTAGTGTGTTTTCTCAATCGACTTAACCGTGTTTCCACGCCTAAACTTATGGCCACATTGATTAGGGCCCCTATGTCGTATCGGCCATTTTCCCCACACTATGATCCACAAAACCTAAATACGGCCTTGCGAGAGTGTTGTCTAAATCGTCCCATTTTAACAGTAACTCAATAATTGCCTACCTTCAGGAACATATTATCATTTATAAAGATTACTTTAAACTTAAATTGTGTCTTAGACGTATCAACAGAATTATAAAAGGACTCCACCACAAAGAGCTGGCATATATAGTATATATACTACTATAATATATATAACTATATTATAGATATACTATATATATATCTAGAATAGAAGGAGTTATGGCTAACTATCTCTAAAATTATATGATAATAAAAAAAAAATTTATATATATATATATATACTAACTCGTCAAAATTAACGCACCACAAGGTACTTGTCGAAGGAAGGGTAGAAAAGGTTGAAAGACGGGAAGACACTTGTAGGTTGATAGATTGTGAGACCAAGGTGCAGCCAAGGGTCTCGCAGTGGGTTCGGAGGTTCGCGCTGCAAACACACATGTTGGTACGTACGGCGACGGCACGGCTGCGGGGTGTTGGGTCTGTCTTCATACCGTGTATGACCCCTCTGGCACGGATGACTGCTTGACACCGTTCTGGCATGCTCTCGTGATGAGTGGGCGAATATCTGGACAGTGGTTTGATCCCATACATCGTGCAGTCTCTGTCGCAGGTCCGGGAGGGTCGTGGAGGTGGTTCCGCTGGTCCGATATCCGTAGCTTTCAGGATATCGCCACAATGTTCGATTGGTTGAGGTCCGGCTATATGCTGGCACTCCAACGCCCGTAATTTGAACCTGTCCTAAGGTAAAAAGTCGTTCACACATTGGGCCTTATGTTGTCTTGCATTGTCATGCATTAGGAGGCAAGAGTCACCTTTGTAGGGGGCATATGGCACGACTATGGGTTCAATGGATGTCTGGTGATATACCTTATTTCTGTAAGGAGTGCCTCCATCGAAGATGTGCAACCTCGTAGGCCCCGATAAAGAGATGCTCCCCAGACCATCACCGACCCACCTCCAAACGGCAGACACCTGCACACATTGCATTGCGCGGAAGTCTCTCCGTTCGGTCGTGCGGTATAACTGTTAGCACGCCTTCGCGAGCGTACAGAGACACTCTGCGACGTCGTCCGTAAAGTCATTTTGCCCAAATCGTCGACCGTACCCCATGTTTTGTGTTCTCGGGAAATGCCAGTCGAGCCCTTCGATGGTGCGTGGACCTATATGGTCAAGGCCTCGGGGCCGGTAATATATGGTTCCGCCAGGGCGTCTGACGCACTGTATTGTTCACTGCACAGCCTGGGTGCTGTGTACCTCCACCAAAGCTGTAATCTGCAGATGTCCGTGCGTTGTGTGGCGCTCTCTGGATGCAGCGCATGACGTATATGAAATCGGTTTTCAACGGTGTCGTGGCCTCTGGACCTACCATTCCTCGCCGGCGATCATGTGTCAGGGTTCCTGGTCACGTTGGACTCAAACCGGTGCAATCGTATGTGTGCGCTTACAAACAAACTGGTCGACCAAATGCCACGGTACCCGTGTCCTTGTCGGACGTGAGTTGTTTGTTATCTGCACGCACTGACATCTCTTGACAGTTGAAGCACTATCTTCTCTCCATGTTTACGAGTCGTTTCGTCACGTGAATGATCTCGCTCGCCCGACTTATACCCCCTGACAATAACTAAACTCCTTCCCCACTTCACAGGTCTATTACGTGGTTTATGTTTTCCTCCTCAATTTATCGCGGTGACGGCCCTCAAATACTGCAGCGATTCTCTGCGGGTGGTTACATAGTACACTGATGCTGTCGTCTGTGTTGGTGTGGGGTTTCATGTGGTTATGGGATCTTTCCCGTTCCTGCGAGTGATTTTTACCACTAGTGGTGCGTTATTTTGACGAGTAGTCCATATATATATTATATATATATACTATATGATATATCATATATATATATATATATATATTATTATATATATAATATATCATATTATAATATTATATAAGATGGCGGGCCAAGTCCTTTATGGAGGTACAAAAAAATCCCCCTATATGGTATGTTCCCGTTACCGCGTGTAACTAAGAAAGGTGAAACCAAGAGAACAGTGGTAGCTGGTTGGGGTTCCACTATCATTAATTTATAGTAATACTCTATGCATCCTTGGAATAATGATCAAAGGAATTTTTTAACATTCTTGCGGATTCGAGAACAACCTGGACTCCGCGTCGCTGAGTACAGTGACGCGGGAGCCTCTTATTACAACGTAAGCCATGCCACGCCTACGTCGTGCTTCGCAGTAAGTAATCTAATTCTCTCGGCGAAACTGTACGAAGCGTCTTGGTACATGGAATGTTAGAAGAATAAATGGTGAGGAGAAAAGGCGAGGTATTTAGAAAGGGTAAATTTTGATTTGCTCGCTGAGACTAAAGCAAAGATGAAAGGAAGTGGTGAAGACAAGTGGTATGGGATGAAATATATGTGTGCTGGAGTGGAGAGGAATGAAAGGGGGGGGGGAGAGAGGAGTGCGACTATGATGAGTGACTTGTGGCAGAGAGTTATGGTGGATTTTGTCTGTGTAAGTACTAGAATACTTATGGTTAAATTTAAGTTTGAAAAGGTAAAGGTATGTGTGGCTGCAGCATATAGTTCATCTAAAGGTGATGTTGTCAAAAATATATATTATATAATGTATGATATACCTTATATAATATATATGTTTATTTTATATATTTATATATTTTTTTTTGGTTATTTTTGTTTTATTATTTTCATTATTATGGCCACTGGAAGTTGAAGATTTGAAATAATGACCTTTTCTTAAATAAAAAAAAAAAAAAAAAATTAAAATGAATGAAAATTTATTTATTTATTCATTCTGTTATAAAATAACATTAAATAATAATAAAAATCATTACATAAAAATAAAATTTTTTAGTGACAACGTAAAGAAAATTTTATTTTCTGATCCCCTATTGTCATGCTTGTTTGTTACTATACAATGAATCTTCAAGCGAGAAGCCCCGATATCATGCCAGCTCTGCACAAAATGATGCAGACAGTGAGTTTGCAATAAAAATTAGATTGGCAGAGTGCCAGACCCTATACAATATCTAACAGGAGCAAGACTGTGTTCTTTGCTCTGCCTATTTATGCAAATAAAAATTTTTTCGTTAATTTTGAAAAGAGGCAACAATTTAGTTGTCACTGATTCTAAACGAATATTTCTTTATCAATTACAATATAATATCTTATTTGATTTCTCGAAGATAAAAAGAAATCTGGATTGGGACCTACTACCCATGTAGATACAATAAAAGGCCAGCTTAAGAAGAGGGCCTCATGCATTTTTGTTTTAACCATATGTACATACAGAAGATTGCAAATTCCTGGGAATACTGGATAACTTCCCCACAAAGGTGAGATCAATTTGTTTTAAAGACTTGGGGTTTTGTATGATAACGAGTGCAATCTTGCTCTCACATTCATTTGTATAAATGAAAGTTTAACTCGTGAAAAGGGATCTAATTATTAAATATTAACCCAGAATGAAACTTAAAGTAAATAATTGTTCCAAATAAATAAATTTTGAAATTTCATTTTTAATAAAAATAATACCAATACAGTAATAACAAATAATAATAAAAATAATTATATCTAATAATAAATAATAATCATAATAACTAATCAATAATATAGAAGAGTCTATAAACAACATCCTTAATCACTTCTCCAGAAAACGTTGCCGCCCTCAGGAACACTTCCCTGCATAATCCAGGACACACTCCACACAACGAAGTCTTGTCAACAAAAAGAAGCGAAATCCACAAGTTAAAGAGAGAAGACACTTCATCCCACCCTTTATAACCTAAAAATTTTATAAATATAATAATCTTTCCATTAATATCTATTTCCTTCAAATTTAATGTAAATATATAATAATTCTTTATTATAACAAATGTATAAGCCAACATTCACTGAAATTCTACTCTAATGCTCTAATTTGATTTTTCTGCATTAATTTTAATCATCTGCATAAATTTTCTGTTATGGTGCAATTGAAATACAAGGATCATCGTCCATTTACAAATCAAATAATCAACCGCGCAGATATTGCGAAGTTCCTTCTGTCTGATATCCATCGGTGCTTAGAAAAAATATATAGGTACCTCATTACTACACGCGTCATTAAAGACCTGTAAAACATATAATAAATTGAAATCGTTCTCATACATAGACTTTTTGGCCTTGTTTAGAACAACATCAGGCCTATTGAGAACAAAAGAGTTATAAGTATTGAAGATAAGATATAAAACGCCAGATGAGTCTTGAAAGGCACATAAGCCCATGTTTGTACTGGAAGCGTATTATAACAAAAAAAAATATAAGGAACCCAACTTATGTAGTAATAAATTAGAGTTGAAGCCACATAGGCCTATCGAGAATGACAACATCTTCAGGTATACAAAAATACTTACGGTAGAAGCCCTATTTAAACTTATTACGTGTATAACATAACATAAGTTGAAAGCCACATAGGACCTATCGAGAACCGGCAATTATAGTAAAACACATAAATATATAAATAAACATAATAAGCAAAATTTAACAATCTATAGCACTTAGGCTTAAAACTTATGTATCTGTACTAATAATTACTGTGTATATTTATTATAAATATTCTATTATAATTCATATTTTACATAGATCATTTTTTCAATATGGATGTAGTGAACCCAAAACCGATCAAAATTTTTGAAGAAATATTGTGAACTGGGGCAAAGCCAAACCTCATTATTCAAAACAAGTTTATCTTCTAGTCAAAAACCACGAGGCGACCAACAACAGGCCGCATTGTTAACACCAATTCGAATTAATAAAGATCACGCTTGATAATAGATTTTATATAACTGATAATATAGACGGTCAAAGGTCTAATCTTAACATTTAAAAAAACACAATAATACAAAAGGATATAACATCTTAAGAATATGTTACTTCTTATTTCGTTGTTCAAAATTTCTTCATCTCCCCTCCCTCTCTCCACCAGACGCCAAACAGATAAATTTGTGAAAAAATGAAGATACTATGCTTTGGCATCTCATTCATCATACGTGAAATATGAAAAATCACATCAAAGCTCCACATGCAGAACTCACCTTTAATCTCTTCTAATAATAATCATATCGCAAAATACATAGACAACCAAATTAGACCTTATCTTCCAGCTCACTGAATTTAGATGGAAAGCTACAGACTTTGATAAGTTCATAAAAAACTTTGAAGAACATAAGGTATACCGAAGACAATACAATAAATTTCTAACATACTTGTCTCAACTGAAACACTCAAAGTCCAGCGAAAATTTTAATACAAAAAAGCCCCATGGCAGATATGGATTATGATATGCCCAAAAACATTAAAAAGTGCATTTAGCAATAAACCTTGTACAACAATATTCCAGTTATTGAAAAACGATAAAACTAAAATTAAATAATAATTTTTAATGATTGGGTTAGTGAAGCTAAATTACTAGAAAGTCAAGTAGATAAGTTTAAAAATAGAATAGTTAGTGATTTGTGCAATAACTTTTGTTGGCAATTAGTTTGTCCAGAACAAATATCTAACCCAACCTAATACCCTCAACTATACAAAATACTATACATTCAATATGTTGGATGAACTTTTAAATAGCATTGAATTCATATAGTAATAGCGTAAGAGTGGGTTATGTAAATACAAAAACAAATGCAAATACATGACACTACTAAGAACTACATACAATTTGAGAAAAGAACATAGCTTTAGCTCTACATTTGAATGTGAATCAAAAACAACAAACAAGTACTATGACACAACAAAGGGTGGTTTGTTTCATTTGTTCAGACATTACAAACCTGCAAGAAGTTGTATGGACCATAAATTGTATAGTTGCCCAACTTTAAAACCTTGGACCCACAATTGCAAAAAATCAAAGAATTGGGAGGTTGTATTTAATGGGATAACACATTTCATAAAATTGAAACTTTGTTATGTATTATTATAGTATATTTATTATGTAGAAACTCTGTAACTGCATGGCACTCCCGCATTTTTATGTATTAAAAAACAAATTGGACCTAATTCAACCTCAAAACCAACAAAACAATAAAAATAAAATAATGCACAAGCAAGAGACACTCAACAATGTTGTTGAATCTAAAATGTTTACACCTGAATAACCCATCCTCAGAGCCAGTACGCAAATCCTGTTAAATGTGTCTTATTGCCTGTTAGAATGTAACCAGCAACTCAAAACATGCTGCGCCTGTCCTACCCTTCGAACCCAACTTGGTATTAAGTACCCCCGAAAACAGATACACAAGCCAAGACTGGTGCAGGTATGTTTATATGATGTCAGGGTCCTGTAAATATAAAAAAAATTTGTTAGTATCTCTTATTAACTTTCCTAAAGAATTAAAATATAAAGTTGTACAATCTGAAATAATTTTAAATGTAAAGGGTTTCAATGAAAGCAAAGACATATTACAAAACTTACACGTATGTAATATTATGATATACAAATAAATAATTAATAACAATATTGTTGCAGCTGTAGTCCCTTCAATACAAACCAGAGTGAAAAATGTACCTTCCCCTCAAATGTAAAGGCTTTGAGGAACATCAAAATAACCTTTTAGCTGAATAAGCCACTTAGAGAAATAAAATAAAGGACATCATATACCTAATCTCACGGCCTTCCTCAACTGAACGCCACATATTACCAATAATATGCCATGTTCTTTTGTCTTAACAACAACAGTTTCAATTGTTATATTACACTTCTTTAGGAATTTTATTTAGCTGGGACTTGAATAAATTAATAAAAAATTTGCCGCATATTTTGAAGTATATAAAGAAATTTACAGAGCAGGCCGCTTGCTCGCAAAAAATGTCAAAATAGAAGAACAAAGATTGAATGACTAGACGCTCATTGATCTAATATCGCTAGCTGCAAAAATAATAATATCTCAGCATAGAATTGGATATATTCTTGATGAAAATTTTAATGATTTATTAAATTACGATATTTTGAATGTCCCTATAAATATTCTCAGAGTTCATGATATGGACACTTATAAGAAATTACTTGATTACATAATACACATGTACTGATATGGATACCAGTCGATTGATTTATGCCCCTTGTTCATGGAATAATAAATTAATAACATTTTTTTGCCAAATAAGTTTTATTTTCCTTAATCTTGATTGAAATCAATACTTAAAAAAATATAAAAAATAGAGCCTCTAAAATTAGTAAGCATATAATATGTCATTTTTGTGACCCAACTTAACCAACAGGATATTCACCTGTTGAAATAAATACAGTAAAAATAAATAATAATTTCAGTTTTTAGCTCATAATGCAGTTATTGCAGAGATCATGGTATAAACCGACATAAATGCACGAATTGTATACTAAAGCGAAAAACAGGAGCGTTATAAAAATTCTCATCGGCTAATGCACATCAATAATGTTAGCCTTTTCTTATACCTAATTTAAATAATAGATTAGATATAGCATTTACACTACTTAGGTTCAATCAGTATCTGCTGGTATTCGATTTTGAGCAGGCCTTTCGTCACTATAATATTGTTTTTCGAGATATTGACATGTATTTCGTTTTTGTCTTGGTTCAAAAATTGAAAAAATGAAAACTGAATTTTACGTATATTTTCCCTTACGGTAAGATTGTGGGACGAGTCTCGTTTGATTAGATTCCCTTCCATTCCTCCATGATACATGTTATATAATTATTGGATAATTAACATGTTTATAAGTTGTGTTGATTATGAGTATGAACCTAGGAATATTTTGTATAAGCTGTCTTATATGTTTACTTTGTTACTCTCTTTAACTTCTGAAAAGTGAAATTATATTCTTCGCTCACTATCATAAGTCTCTCATGTTAATCATTTTACGACCATTATCGGCAGATTTTAACTTTTCCACAAGTTCAAATTGTTTCATCGTAGTTAGAAAATTAATATTATAGTGACGTCTAGACAATAATAGTACCTGTAGATGAGCCTCATAATAATCCACATAAAACTATATGTAGGAATCATATGGATACTCATAATGATACCTTATATTATATAAAATTAATGAAATGGACCACACACACCCTCCTCGACAAACAAAAATCGCTACTATAAATGTCTATTCTCGCACCCACTAAATATTGGGACTTCCTGGAAAAAACTGGGCAATAACTTCTTATCTCACCATAGAACTACAAAATAAACAAAGACTTTCAAATATGGAGACACACAACAATTAGATCGTAAACTCTTCAACGTAAAACGAAATTATAAAAATATTCTGCTCACAATATAACTAAAAAAGTAAACAGAACTTAAATCAAGCATTATATTGGGATTATGCTCTCTCATATACTATTATACGCCATTTACATGACCGCAGAAATCGACCAACACTTAATAATGGTCCAGTCGCTCATTCAGTAATTACAAAGAATACACACAGTATCCCGATACCACTTCAATGTTAAACCTTGTCGATCAGCAAACAAATTCAACTCAATTCAATATAAATAAAAATAACTCAACCACAATCTATTCGCTCCTACATAGAGCTTTATGCCATGTAACATTATCGACCGTACAACCCAATGTCTAATAGAAACTGTTTACACACATTTCAACTTAACACTCTCACAGCCTTTAAAAAAATAAATCAAATTTAATATATAATATACTGACCTTTAAAATTGTCATCCCACAATAGATGTGGACTGCTTATAAATAAAATTTGAAAAATTAACACAAGAATTCGGAAAACAAACGACAAGCACCCCATCACCATTAAATCAAACCACCACAATAGATCACGATCCTGAACATTTTATCACTTTGAAAACCTGCAATGTGAACACACCACAATAATCCTTATATACATCAATTGTGAAAGAGAATCCTCAGAACCACATAGTGCATTACTGATTAACTCGCACATTCGTTCTCATACTACAACGAGTTTTTAAAAGTAAATAAAATCTCACCTTAACATATTAACTGGAACTAAAAACGCTAATAATACCTTAAGATACTCAAAAATGAAAAGCGTTAAACGTACACTGTACCAAGACTCCTTAAACTGATAAATCACACACAAGACTATCTTCAATAATCTTAAATAAATCTTCCACAAAACTTATTCTCATTTGTAACCCTTATTTAAAATATAGATAGGAATACTATTCCTTCCAATCTGACCATAAACTATATTCAAAGTCTCTCCACCCATCTTTGTCAAGAAACTTTATTCATATTTAAATTTGAAGTACATGAGAAACACCCAACTTATTGTTTCCAATTCGTGAACGCTAAGGCATATATGCTATGAAGAAGAAAGTCTAGCTTTATGTCATTTTGTGAGGCAATATCCGCTAGAAAATTTTCAGAAACATATCAGTCATTTAATAAAGCCCGAAAAAATACTAAAGAAACAAATTTGGTCACACAACTCCGATAGTTTCTGATAAAACAATATAATTACGGAGTAAAAAGTATAATTTGAACAACTTAGCTACAATTCAACAATTGCAAAAAACAATCCAATGATTTGCATAAAAATCATTCACTAACTGATATAATATTTAAAGAATACATGTAAAAGTGAAACATGCAGGTGTATAGTAACAACTTTCTAGCTTATATAAAATAAGGAATATGGAGTTTGTATATCAACAGCATATTCAGTTAATTAAGAAAATATTAAAACTGCATCAAATGTAAATTAATGTACATGGCAGAACATAAAAATTAATCACGAACCATTCAAAGATTATAGAAATAAATCCATCTCAAATTCCATTTAGAGAAATATTTTTTGACCCAAACCTTTAATATATAAAATAAATTAATGTAGTAGAGTAAGCCTTACATATAATTAATCACTTGCACATACACTCGAGCTTAAACCTTTGTTCTATGTAAAAATGGTAGATAATAAATGCTCTTATCTCTGCTTTTTCACAATTTCCATTGTGTTTTGATCTTTGGGATTCTCCACAACTTATAGTTAGTGACCAGGGAAGTCAGTATCATAAGCTCAGTGCACAATTATAAAAAAACTTTACTTGATGCTGTATGAATGTAAAAAATTATTTAACTTCATAATATAAAAGATTTTAGAGTTTTCACCCAACATGCCCTGGTAAAGCTAGTTTTCTGGTTTTTTTTAATTGATATCTTTATCAAATATAAATATTATATATAAGGAAAGATGATATCGGAAAAAAACATATTAGAGCAGATGATGAGTTTTCTTTATTAGTTACTGGGAAGCAAACCATGCTTATAGAATAATAAGCCGGTAACATTTAAGCCATATTACGAAACCCTGAGTGTGATCCAAATATCCCATTTCACATAACACCGGAAGATTATTGCTGTAGGATATGAGGTTCCCACTCTGGTTGTTTTCTTCTCATTATTTCATGATGGTAGATTCATCTCAGATGATCCTGAGGTCCTCCTTGTGAACCTGATCAGGATCAGTAATATTTGACTTTTCACATAAAATTGAAGTGAAATCTATATTTGAAAAGACTTGTACTATGATGAATTCTTAGCAAACCTACAATTCTTGCCACTAACCAGTCAAGATAATATATAAAAAAAACACACCACACACTCACTTGGAGTTGGAGATGTTGTTGCCAATTCAAGAAAGAAAAATTCTGTAAACCATACTTTTACAGCATGGAAACAGTACAAGAAATAAAAATACAATATAGGAGTATATTTCTGTAATAATTTAAAAAACCTATAACCAAGAAACAATAACCCGACAAATATCGGACATTATTTGTATGTGTATAAAAAGCATACCAAAATTTACTGATGAAAATCTGCCAGAAACAGCTTCCACCCCTAATCATAAGAAACAATGATGCTGACAGTAGAGTAAAAGGAAAGCTGCAGTTCCAATGTTAGAGAGCTACATACAAAGCTCATATCCAAGGGCAACTAAATCTCCACTTCAAAAACATAATAACCCCTAAGATCAAATAAATATACTACTCGCTCTTAGTATACAGAACATGACTACATACTTCTACATAAACAATGTACACAATAATTTGGTACTCTCACCAACTATACATCTATACATAATAACTCAATCAACATTACACAAAATTTTAATTAGAATTAATAATTTTTGGTCCCCCCCCAGTGTCCAAAAAATAATATTTATACATAATGCTATGCATACATACCTTATAATACAACACTCACCAAACATACCTATATGTCTTAATACCATTTTATACTAGTTCTAACTAATACTTTTTTTTTGGCTCTATTTTTGTTTTTATTAATTCATTCACAATTATCGATCTTCGAAACACAAAACCAGATAACCCGCATATAATAGGTCGGTACATCCCTAATTTTGAATAATGACCTTTTCTTAAAAAAAAAAAAAAAAAATTAGAAAGTGAATGAAAACTTTATTTTAATCTTATTCATTCAGTGTGGCTAAACCAAACACTATAAATAATATTAAAACAACTTAATATAAAAATTACTATTTTTATTAAAAAAAAAAATTAAAGAAATATTATTTTTTCGATACCATTTCAACATATACGCTGGTTTAGTTTACTTATAAATCCCCCCATCATTCAAGCGCAAGCCGAATCATCGCCAGCTCCTGCAATACAACATGCTGATGCCAGCAAAGTCACTTCGCACTACCAAACAATTTTTTAGGACTTGCAGCTCCACGACCCCCTAATAAATATCTATCAGGAGCACAGCACCTGTAGATTCCTTATAGCTCTGCCCTTCTTTACGCGCCCAGATACAACCATCTTTCTCCTTTCATACACTCACAATATTCAGTGGCCTACTCAGATCAACACAAAATATAAATCCCCTATAAAATCACTATATACCCATCATCTATAACCTCTCTATCTCAGAAGAGAATAAACACATCTGTAATTGGGACTACTACCCCCCCCTCCCACCTATTGTTATATACCTCGCCCACATCCACCAACGCCGCACTAATAGAAGAAGGGCATCATTTTTTGCTCTCTAACACCTAAAACATAACCCATCAACCACCAAACTCTGTTGCAATCCAGTGGAATTAACTTGGAAATTACCAACAAAGTGAGATCATTTTTTTCAAAGAACTTGGGTTTTTGTATTCCTGACTAATCCAATCTTGCTCACATTCATGTATAAATGAATATCAGAGGGTGAACAGGGGACTTAATTATTAATATTAACCAATTTTTCTTTAACACAACTTAAGTGAATAAATAAAATAAATTGAATTCTCATTTTTAATATAAAAAAATAAAAAGTAATATAAATTAATATCAAATAATCTAAATAATATATAATATAATAATCCATTAATACATAATAATTATAGAAGAGTCTATAAAATCCTATTCTTTCAGAAAAGGATTGGCTTCAGGATTTGGCAATAATAGGAATATATATGATCAACAGCAAGATAGGTAATTTGCTTTATTTCATATTATACACTAATTCTCTCCTTATATAATAAAATTTCGTATTTAATAAACAATTTAACTTTCCACTGACTTGATTTATCATTTCGACTATACAATTAATTTTTTTTATAGTAAATTTTAAAACTAAAATTCTTTTGAATTCTCCTATAACTGAATTATTTTTTCGATTTAATTCTTCATGCATAAAATTTTCTGCTTCGATGTCGAGAAAGACGTGAGATTTCTGGACATAGCG
>JABUQX010084494.1:0-10000 GCA_015478945.1 Trachelipus rathkii
TGTTGTACTTCGTTCGGTTTCGGATGGGTGTTTAACCGTTTCGCATTTATCGGTAAACGCTTTCCGCGTCTTTCATTACTTCAGTCGCTAGTATGTTTAATAATTGTTTTAAATTAATTGGTTAGTTAAAGCTTTCGCATTTTATTACCTAAGCTAACTGGTATCTTAACTATAATCGAGTTAGTAGAATTAAAATCTAAATGTAAGAGTTTTTAAACTTAACGTTATATACTATTTAGTACTTGGTTGCTTACTTACTAATTTAGTTTATTAGTTACTTAATTGTTAATTTAGTTTTTATATTACTTACTTACTTACTCATTACTTATTTTTTTTTTTTCTTAATAGAAAAGTTTTTTGGGTTTTCTATTTTTTATTTTTATTTTTTGTATTAAAAATTGCTGTCCCCCCCCTTGTTTTGAGAGTGAAACATATTTTTAAAAGGTTTCTTTTTTATAAAAAAAATTGAGTAAAAACTAGTATTGAATTACTCTATCCTAAGATCTAACGAAGTTACATCTAAAATCTAAGATTAAAATTCTTATGAATATGTATTAATCCCGACTAATTTTCTTAAATTTATAAGAATAATTACTAATCCAAGCTAATTTTCTTAAATTTATGACGATCGTCTACTAATCCAGTCTAATGGTTTTCCTAATCCACTAAGTATCTCTTAACTAAAAAAATTTTAGTACAGACGCGAAGCGAACTGTACTTTCATCGTGTTCTTAAAATTAAAAGTATCCTTCTTAGACCAGCAGAATAAGAAGAATTCATTCTAAAAACTAAACGAATTTTCTCTTAAATCCAGGAATATACAAAGTATATACAAAATTGGGATGAACTAGTAACCAGGAGGCAAATACCAAGCCTTCCCTCCTCGGACTGTTGTGTTCAAATCCAATTTGACAGGTGGAGGTTGGACAGGAGTCTTCGCTGTAGTCTCCATGTTGTCACTTGCCTCGGGCTGTTTCTGTAAAGCTTGTTCCTTCATCCTTGTTTGACTTCGGGTAACTGGGGGTGTAGAATCTCTAGGACCAGTGAACAGAATATGGGGCCGGTAAGATGGGTCCTGTTTTCTGTTGTCTGGGATGAATTCCTTAGGAGATGAATCTACGACCGGGGGAATGGGGTAGTGGCCATCTTTTACTGGGGAAGTTGGAGATTTCACAGGGGAATTTACTCTTGGAGGGGTTCCACCATAGGCTCCATACACCTCACCTTCGTGTGCTGGTGGCTCCTGAAGAATTTCTTGAACAGGGTTTTCTATGGAAATCTCTTGTTGAATAGGGGATAAAGATGGTCTAAACTCTTTTCTCCGAACCGCAGGGTTGGAAGGAGTTTTTGGGAAGTCAATTTTCGGAGTGGAACACTTAAATTCACTGTCTGGACGTGCTCTTCCGGCAACTACATCACTGTATCTTCTTCTTTCTACAATCTCATCGCTAAATTTTCTTTCTTCCACGGGTTTACTTTCTCTTACAGGTTCTACCGGGGTCGGTTGTTGCACGGGAGTCGGATAACTCCAAGAATTCGTACTACTCGGTACACCGGCTGAGGTGGGGGGAATAGAGTAAAGTTGTAATATTCTGGCTGAGATTGTGGGGGAATTGGAAGGTAGCTGTGTCCGGACTGAATTTGTGGCGTTATGGGAATTTGGAAAGAATATTGGGAAGACATTTGATTTGAGAGAGGAGAAAGTTTTTCCACTTCATCTACTTCTTCTGTTCCTTCGTCTTCTTCTGCTTCTTCGTCTTCTTCCTCCTCTTCGTCTTCTTTTTCCTCTTCTCCTCTTTCTTCTTCTTTCTCTTTCTCAGAAGGGACTCCTGGGTCGCTTCTCTGTTGTCTTTCCTCAATTCTTTCCCTTTTTTGTTCTTTGGAGCTCAATCTTTCTTCCACTGCGTGGGGGTTCCAAACTTCATCGTTCGTAAAGTCAAAATGTGACTCGGTGAACTTTTCTGCTGGGATCACCTTAGCGTTGTCCACATGGACAGGGAAGGTTTGGCCGGATTCTAAACAATAAACCATCAGTTTATTTGGTCCTCTTAAACATTGGACGATGAATGGCCCTTCAAACTTGAGACATAATTTCGAACTTTGATGGGGCTTTTTAACTGCTCTAACGAAGACGTAATCTCCTACCTTGAACTCTCTTTGTTTGGCCTTTTTATGTTGTTGCTCCAAAGTTTTTGTGGTTTCCGCTTCTAACTTCTCTCTAGCCAAATCTCTTATATAATCGATCCTCTCTACTATCGTATCTACTTCGTCGGAGACGAATCTCATTTTCTCTGTTTTATTTACAAATGGTGACACATAATCTGGCATCTCTGGAGCCTTTTATAACCATATAAAAAGGAAGTAAAGAAGACCTATAGATCGATTATACATGGATTAATAGCGATTTAGGCAAAGCTCAGATTATATCAGTCTCGTGATTACTTATTCACACGTAATGCCGCAGAAAGATTAATATCGGCATTTTATTCTTTCTACAACACCATTTTAGGATGGTTTGTAAGGCAAAATTTCCACCTTCTTTATTCTCCACGCTTACACAGGTCCTTAAATACCTGGCTCGTGAACTCTAGTGCATTATCAGACACAAGCAGTTGAGGGGCACTATGCCTACATATGACCCTCTCTTGCAGTGCTCTGGCACATTCCTCGCTCGTTCTAGTCTTGCAAGGCACTAATTCGACATACCGTGTTAAAACGTCGCGAAATACTAAGATGTATTTGGCTCCTGATCCTGTACAAGCTGGCAATTTTCCAATACTGTCAACATGAACGCGGGAGAAAGGTGTACGGCAGTGGCCATCGGTTGATCTCTGCTGTAGGGGGCCTAGGACCCTTATTTCTAGCGCATGACACACATTGACTACAATATTCTTTGCTAACTTTTGGATACCAGGAAAATAATATTTTTCCTCTACTCTTCTCAGTTCTTTGCTGACCTCCGTGTCCGCTAGCTAGTGAAGTGTGCACTGGTCTATCACACTGTAAATCATACTGTCAGGACGTGTACAAGATAAGGTTTCGCTTCCACAGCGTAATGCAAGTGCCTTTTACTAAGATGTGTGGGTGTGTTCTGGGGTTCTCTTTGGCCCATTTTCCAATTTTCTACACAGGGACATTTCTCTTGCTCTTTGATGAAATTTTCCCGACTCAAGACGAAATCTATTCGGGGGAACTTTTCTTTCTACTTCCTTAACTAAAAACACATTAGATGCCGGATGCCTACTCAGATAGTCTGGGGCAACGTTATTTCTTTCCTTTTTATACACGATGGTGGGGGAGAAACTGTTTACTAATAGATTCCATCTCGCTAACCGGCCTGTCTGCTGTTTATTTCGGAAAATAAAGCAGAGAGGTTGGTTGTCAGTGATGATAGTTACCTTATAGCCGAAGATGGTGTTCTTAAACTTCTGCAAGCAGAACACCACGGCTAAACATTCTTTTTCGATCGTATCATAGTTTAACTCACTGCCCCTGAGTGTCCGGGACACGAAAGATAAGGGCTTCTCTTTCCCTTCATCTGTCAGTTGGTACAACACCCCTCCTATCCCGTAATTACTTGCGTCTGTGTTCACGAAGAATTCCTTGCTGTAATCAGGGAAAGTTAGTTGTGGCTGCACCACCAGTTTCTCTTTCAAAGTGTCGAAAGCTTGTTGCTGTTTTTTCGTCCAAAGGAAAGGGACATCTTTCTTTATCAAATCATACAAAGGTTGTGCTACTGCGGCGAAGTCCTTTATGAGAAAAAAATAAGAAGAAACCAAGTAAACTCTGTGTCTCCTTCACATTGGTTGGAGGGACAAACTCTTCATCGTTTCTACCTTGGCCGGATCTGGACTGATTCCATGTCTTCCTATCTTGAACCCTAAATACAAGACAGCTGATTGTAGAAAACTACATTTTGACAATTTTATTCTCAGCTTATTCTCTCTGAAAGCAGCGAGAACTTTCCTCAAATTTTCGAAGTGTTCGGTCACGTCTCTTCCTAGCACCAGTACGTCGTCTAGGTAGACTTGTGCTACAGGCCCTAGCAGGTGATTTAACGCCATTGTCATTGTACGAGCATAAATGCTTGGGGCGTTCTTATGGCCGAACATCAAACGAGTAGGACACCAAAGGCCTTTCCGGGTCCTAAACGCCATCAGCTTTTGCGTCTCCTCTTCTATCTCTAAAGCGTTGTATGCATCCAATAAATCTACGGAGGTGAATACGGTATTACCCCCTAGGGATGTAAAAATCTCGTCGATTGAAGGCAGAGGAAACACGTCCTGTACGCTGTGGGAGTTGAGGTACCTGTAATCCAAACACACTCTAGGTTTTGTACTATTTTTCTTAGCCACCACAAGTAGCGGTGACGAATGAGGGCTGTATCCTGCTTTGATATAACCCTTCTTCAGTGCTGAATCGGTGAAATCATCGATGTCTTGCAGGTACCGGTGCGGTAACCTGTATTGTTTACGGAAAATGACCTTAGGTGCATCAGGTAACAGCTCAATCTTAAACTTCTGAAGCGGACAGACTGGGACAGCATCATCATCTAGTGCCAATACGTCATGGTAGTCCATGAGGAGCTCTAGCAATTCCTCCAGATACTCTGGGTTTTCGAGAAGACAATTTTCTGCTTCTTCTTTAGACATTTTCTCTTCAATAATCTCTTTGTACACTCGCCTTAACTCTGTCTTAGTAAGACCTTTTGAGCAGGTGGCTACATTAGCAGAAACTGTTCTCTGGTGTCCTCTTTTGTCTGTGCTTCTTTCGATCTGTTTGCTAATAATCGGATAACCTTCACCTAGATTTACACCTTTGTTCAAATAAAAAGATTTGTCACTCAGATTTATATAACTGAGGATAACTGTGTTATCCCTCACTGGACTAATTGTATTCGCTACGTACAATGGTCCTTTGGTGAAAGCTGGTGTCATTATGCACAGCCGCTCCAGTTCAAAATCATCTTGAGTTTCCGGTCGGAGTCTTAGGTATCCGCATGATTGACTAGGCAAAACAGTCTTCTCAATTACTTTTAGATTTATCTTAAATCTTTCATCAATCATCAAATGACCCTCTTCTTCGTGGTCATCGCTCTTCAAAACTTCCAATTCTTCGGATTGGCCCAAATTTTCTTCCAAAGCTGAGGGAGTGTGCTTGAGTTTGGGTCTGGCCCCTCTGGGATCAGCGCTGTGACGAGTTGAGGGGGGAGTGATCAATTCCCGCCCTGTCCTCCTTTTCACCTTGTCTGTCTCCACTTGAGCTTTTCCGTTCAAGGCAAATTCCCTATCTTTTTTTCCATGCCTAGGCACTTGCTGCCTATGCGAATTTCTAACTGAAGAGGCTGTCTCTCCCCCCTGGGATACAGACAGATTGACCTTCCGATAGGAACGAGGTTCAACCGCGGCGTGTACGTTATTAACTGACCAGGCGGCCTCTCTATGCGAAAGATGCTTATCCGCGTTGCGTACGTTTTTAACTGGCAAGGCGAGCACTCCCTACTGAAAAAGATGCTTATCCACCTTTTTAATTACCGGGTGGTTTATGAGAATTTGGTTCGAATCTTTGTTCTCCCCCCTCTAGGCCCTCGGGCCTGGGGTAACTGCTCCTCCTTTTCCTTGAGGTCTCTTATCCTTTTAAGATTCCCGTCAGAAAATTCTCTAACCAAATAAATTCCTTGTGGATCGGCAAAGATCGGAACGTCTATCTCTCTATCTTCCTTTATAGACATTTTTGCGGAAAAGAAGTTCAGAGTGATGGGAATGTTAGACAAAACGTTGCTACCTAAAAGAATGTCCCAGCTATTCTCGCCATCTATATCACTCACTTGGAATGTGGTGAGGTAATATCTCTCATGCAGGCGAAGATATAACTGTATTTCTCCCTTTAATACCGTTGGCTTGTTGTTCACCCCCTGTACTATTAAATCGGTCTTACGGAGGGTACTTTAAAGTTTCCCTCTTTTTCCAATTGTTTGAGCCGCCGGGCGGTGACAATACTAACACTAGATCCTGTCAACCAAAACTTTGGTCTTCGTCTCCATACTACTCAAAGACGGAGCAAGGTAGACATTCGTGTAAAAGTGTCGTCCCAGCCTAAAAGATTGCTGCACGACTCCTTTTCTTTTTTCCTTAGCTTCCCATCTCCACTCTATCTCGAAACTTTCTTTTCACACGTTTCTTCTCTTTGCCCGATTCTAAAAATTTTCATTCTCTATTCTACTCTGGGGATGAGAAAGTTCTTCTTCATACCTCTCATCACCATACTCCAATTCTTCATTCACCTCAACATCTTTCTGCTGGCTCTCAGCCATATATACCCTCGCGTTAGTCTTTACCTTCCCCTGGAGGCTTGTACCCTTCCCTCTTCTTGGAAAAGTCCTGGGCCCTCGCCTGTCTGGGTTCTGGCTTTCGCTCTTATCCTTTGTCCATAGCCAATTTGCTGTTGCTTATGGGTAAACATCAACAAGGTTTCTAGGATAAGGTCTCAAGACGGTGCTCCTCTACAAGATTAGGTTGCGAACCCCCTTCGATGATATGCTTTACATTCTCGGCAATAGGGCAATTTCTGGCATGCTTGGGACAGGTGTCCCCACCGTTTCACAAAAGGAAGCACATAGTGCTCTTTCCAACTCCTGGGCGGACATCTTCTTTAAGGTGCCCTTATAACTCGGTGGAATATACCCTGTCTTCACTTCTTCTCTTTTCTTGTGAAAAGCATAACTCGGTTTTACCTCATCTCTCCTCCTTTGAGGAGTGTAACTGGGTCTCACCTCATCCCTTCCCTTATCCTCATACCTTGGCTTATTTTGTTCCCTGTATGAGTTATTAACTCCAACCCTCTGTCTCCCTCCCGATTCCTCTTGGGCCAGGAACACCCTAGTGGTGCGGACCTCATTAGGTCTTCTATTCTCATCTTTTAACAAAGCTCCATTTGCAATTTGAGACAACTTTTCTATCAGTTCATTTAAGTTCATCTCTGTATCAAATACCCTAAGAATCTTTTCTCGTAATCTTTCTCCATCTCTTCTTTCGTTTACGTTCTGAATGATCTTCCCTGTGACCAAGATGTTTATCTGTCGTGAGTTGAACATTGCTTTATCATCCAGATCGTGAAGGCGGCTCTGATATCTATACAACCGGTCTTTCAACTCTAACACGAAGATTCAGTGATAGATTGAGTTCTCTCACCTTTGACTCTAAAAAGAATCCAACCAGTAGTTCAAAATCGTTTTCCCCTTCTCTGATCCGGTTGTAGAAAAAAATTTAATTGAGGGAGAAAATCTTCTAATCTGGTAAATTTTGAAAAACTATTTTCCCTGAGAACGTATTTTCTGGCCTCACTGTTCTGGTCGGATGATATTGAAGACTTTGCAAAAGTGATCTTTTGGCTTTCAGTTAGTGGGCCCAAAGCATCTAGCTTTTCATTCAAAGAAGTGACGAAGTCTGGGTACAAGATTCCTTTCCATGTTCTTGTTTTCAGATGTTTGCCAAATAATTTCAAATTTTCGGGAATCGTTGGAAAAGCGGTGTTAAACAGATTAGTTGGGTAATAGGGGACTCCAATTGGTTGTGGAGGCATGTAGGGTAACCTTGCCACACTCCGGGTAGGGGTGTGGTTTGGTTAGGCATGGTGTAATTACCAGGTGGCAGGCCTGTATAATAGAGAGGTTGGGGCATCGTCCCCGTGGGTAAGAACCCGTAATTTGAGTTGTTCTGTCCTGCTGGTGCACCTTCGTTGGTGTTTCCTCCCATAACTCCTCCTGTGAGGACGCTTGCTTGTTGTTGAGCAGCGTTAGGCCCAGCAGGGTTTTGGACCGATCCTGTTGCTTGGTTCTGGATCGTAGGGGAACCGTCGGATCCCCATGAAGAGGTGTTCGGTATTTCTATACCTTCCCACTTGCTTTCATTGAGGTTATGAGTTTCGAATCCACCCCAATTTCTGCGAATTTTTCTTTTAACAGTAGTGTCAACAGTAGCAGGCTTTAGCTGGAGATTCAATGTGTTGTCCAACGCAACCGTTTTTTTTTTGCATTGATGGTGGAGTCCCTCGACCCGTGGGGAGGGGTCCCTTCCCTTACACCTGGAATGTCCTTGGCTAAGAAGGAGCGGTGTGGGGGTTCTGACTGGCCCTTGGTTCCAAAGGAGTTAGGATAGGGGTAATCCCTAGGGGTGCTCGTCCCCCTTCTTGGGTTATGGGCGTTTCATCTCCGCCCCCCCCTCCGTTTGCCTGATCTGGATTATGACCTTCGTCTTTACTACCCTCATTCACTTCAATATTCTCATCATCTCTCTCTTCGTCAGCAGCACCCTTATCTCCTATCTCTGAAATGGGTTTCTCCGCCATTTTGTTTTTTCGTAATCACAAAAAATGCACAATATGTCGGTACAACGCTTAACTATCTCTCTACTGTATGCTCTCAAACAACAATGTCAACTAGTGTTGGAATTTAAAGATTTAGTTGCTGATCATGCATACTAATGATTATATATATAAATATATATATATATATATAATATATATATATATATATATATATATATATATATATTATTATATTTTATAATAAGAATTTTACTAAAACTTGCGAAGACAAAAAAAAAAAAAAAAAAAAAAGAAAAAAAAAAAAAAAAACCCGAAAAAAATGTTTTGCAGGGGGTTCCCAATATTTAACCAATCAGTATCAAACTGGTGGAAAACTCAACAGAAAAAATGTTGTCCGCAGATTCGTATGTCTACTACTTTCTACTACTCAGACTAATCTTTTTAACTACATGCGATGTTTAGGCTATCCGGCTTCCAACCCCTCCAAATCTAATAAAAAATAAAAAAAAAGAAAACAAAAAAAAAAAAAAAAAAAAAAAAAAAACTAATAGACATTAAAAAAAAAAATATGTAAAAGGTGTCGAAACGATTATGGTGGAGTTTTATTGCGATTATGGTTTTGGGTGAAAGGTAGGATGTCGGACCCCCTCTTGCCGGGTTCTCCCCCGCCCCTCTTCCTCCCCTTTTCGTTTTTCCCCCACTTCCCTGGTCTGCTCTCTCTCTCTCTTCTCTCTCTCTCTCTCTCTCTCTCTCCTCTCTCTCTCTCTTCTCTTCTCTCCTCTCCTTCTCTCCTCTACTCTTATCTCTCTCTCGTCTTCCCTTCTCTCTTTCCTCTTCCCTCCGCTTTTTGGCCTGTGGCTTTCTCGGCTTCTCCTGCTCCGCCATGTGGGGTCCCTCCTTTGTGGGGTCCCCCCTCTCTCGCGTCGGTCTCTCTCTCTCTCTCTCTCTCTCCTCTCTCTCTCTCTCTTCTCTTTCTCCTCTCTTCTCTGTCTATCTCTCTCCTCTCTCTGCTCCCCTCTTTCTCTGCTTCGGCTTCTCCCCCCCCCGTCGCTCGGTTTCCTCCCCTCCCCCCTGTCCTCCCTTGCCCTGTGCGCCCCGCCCGTCCCCGTCGCTCTCTCTCTCTTCTATCTCCGTCTCTCTGTTATCTCGTCTCTCTCTTCTCTCTCTCGTCTCTCTCCTCTCTCTCTCTCTCTCTCTCTCTCTCTTCTCTCTCTCCCGGATGAGAGTTGACCCTTCTGCTTCCCGACCGCCCCCGCCCGCATCCGTTCCTTTTCCGGCTTTCTGTTTCCCTGCTGCTTTTCTCTTGTCTGTCCCGTCTTGGGCGGCCTTCGCCCAGCCCTGTTTCTTTCTTCGGCGCCTCCACCCGCTTCCCGTCGGGTGGTCGGTCACGTTTCGCTTCTTCTCGGCCTTCCGCATTCACTTTTCTTCTCCCCACTTCTCGTTCCACCCTCGCGGCGCCCCGACCACTTTGCCGTGAGCCAGTGGTTAGAATTCCCTCCTGATTTTCTTCTCTTTTTGACTAACGCTGTAGCCAGGTTGAGTAAAGAAAAAGAAAAGAATGAAGAAATTATGAAAGCGATTGAGAGAATAAGTTTTTATCTCCCTCGGTTTCCCCAATTTCAAATTTTCCTTAACATTAAGTAGCTTTGTTTTACAAGTAATATGGCATTTATTA
>JABUQX010084494.1:15000-20000 GCA_015478945.1 Trachelipus rathkii
TTTGGCGAAATTTTTCGATCCTTTATTACACTTTATTTCGACAATGGCTTTATTAGAAAATTACACATTTAAATCTATTATTATTATTATTATTATTATTATTATTATTATTATTATTATTATTATTATTATTATTATTATTATTATTATTATTATTATTATTATTATTATTATTGTTGCCTCGCTCTTCGTTAAGGGAGGAAGATTTCCCTTCGGCAGAGCCTTTCCTTAACTTGCTGTAGTAAGGTTGGGAGTGAGTGGGGGGGGGGGAATCTTGAAGAAAATTTGAAGTACTCTTCCCCAGTTTTTCATTTGGTTTCGAAATAGGAGATTCTTCACGTTAGGGTTAAGATTCTCGACTCTGCTAAGCTGTCGTCTCACTGTGATTTTAATTTTTGTTGTTTTTCTTTCTTGGTTGGAATTTCACTCTTTCAATGCCGTTTTAATTACCATTAATTATCTTGATGATTATTTTCTTCAAAAGGCTGGGTTTAAACACGAGTCACTACTGGGGAAACCAACTGTCTTGCTAGAAACTAGCTTGACAATAAGGATATGAAAATAATTTAATTAAGTTTCTTCTTTATTAAAATCATAAAATCAATTGCATGGGTTATCGTTATTTTCAACAGAATAATGGGTTATTTTAACACTCTGTATGTTTCACAATTTTTTTTTTTCGGTAATTAAATTTCAATGGGAAGTCATTATTTTTTTCTTCCTATTACATCTCCTTCAATTTAGTATATTTGAACAATAAAATATTTTTCTTTCTCTTCTTTTTTTTCTTCCTTTCTTCTTTTAACTCCATTTGACGCATGTGCGCCATACTGAACTTTCATCACAATTAATTACCATTGATTCTTTATTTTTTTCACAGAATTATCAAAATATGTTTCTTCTTTTATATAATATTATTATTATTGGGCCAAAGCTATGCCCGGAGGCGAGAGAGCACTAAGACTCCCCCGCCTATTCAAGATCACTCTCTCTTTTCGACTCCCGAGACATTTCAAATACCACTTCACAGTTAGAACTTACAAGAACGCCCTCTACTTTATTCGAAACTTTAAGTTCAAATATCATGACAACAACATCGTTTACATGTGCACTTATCAAGTTTACATGAACACCCTTCAGCAGCATAAGAATAACCGTTATAAACACAGCGTACATGATTATTATAGAAGGGGGGGTTGTTACATATATATATATATATATATATATATATATATATATATATATATATATAAGTATAAATCGACATATATATATATATATATATATATATATACGTATATATATATATATATAATATATATATATATATATACCATTTTGATTATGGTATGTATGACATTCCCCGTGCCTAATGGTTCGCCTATCTGTTCTGCATTCATATCCACACTCATCCTCCAGACAACATCTTAGAGACACCATCTTTTATCCACATATATATACATACTTTTATCCACACCCCTTTTCTAGACAACATCTTACAGACATCCCTATCCCTTATATGTTTAGTGAAATTAGTGTTTACATTTAATTATAGTGATTAATGAAATAACAATAAAATTTAATTTAATATTTCACCTCCGTTTGCTACTGGTTTGATTGGAGACGTGGTACGTGGGAGAATTGGAGATGATTGTCACTTCTTGTTTTTATTGCTTGAGATTGGTTTTAACTTAAAGTTTCACAGTTGGCGATAGTAGTTACCAATAATAATGTTTTTTAAAATGTGTGTAGTTTTACAAAAATAGAAATAGAGATCTTTATTTCAAATGGACCATTAGTGAAGGTATCGCATGTTGCTTTCCGGAAAATACGCATTGACAACTCGAAGAAAACTAAAGGCAGCTTTGAAGCTCGCCGTTTTCTCAAAGACCAAAGTGCATATTTTATTGAAACGAAGATTTAAAATTTATCTGATAGGGATCTTTTTTTATGAAAATTAATTTGCTAATTTTAAGTGTGAATTTTTATATATATATAATATATATATATATATATATATATATATATATTATTATATAATATATATATATATATATTGATAGTAGTATATATATATATATATATATATATATATATATAGTATATATATAAATATAGCTCAAATGCGCTTATAATTAAAAGAGGATTTTTAGTTGTTAAGTTGGGAAATCTATTATTATAATTTTGTGAAATCATAATCGACTACACAATCTGTTATATGCTTGGCGCGAAATATTTTAGTAAGTCAATGAATTTGTGAGGCACGCATGGGGCCAGAAAGTAATTACTATTTGGCAATCCTCAATCTTGTAAGTTGCCGTGGGATGATGAGGTGAATACATTGAGAAGAGACTCTTTACAAAGAAATTTTAGAATCATGAGTTCAGACCAATTAATTGTTAATGAACGTATCCCGAAGTTAGGAATATATTATAAGATGTCAATCAATTGTAATTATAGGATTAAAAAAAAATAATAATAAAAAAATTAAAATAAAAAATAAATAAATTATGATTTCTGAAAATTTGAAATAAATAAATTGAGAGGGGGGGCGATGGGGCCGCATGTTTGATTCACACGGCCCCCCACTCTAGGGTCACCATTGTAAAAGGGGGCAGCTCCCCCCCTTCTATAATAATCATGTACGCTGTGTTTATAACGGTTATTCTTATGCTGCTGAAGGGTGTTCATGTAAACTTGATAAGTGCACATGTAAACGATGTTGTTGTCATGATATTTGAACTTAAGTTTCGAATAAAGTAGAGGGCGTTCTTGTAAGTTCTAACTGGTGGTATTTGAAATATCTCGGGAGTGGAAAAGAAAGAGTGATCTTGAATAGGCGGGGGAGTCTTAGTGCTCTCTCGCCTCCGGGCATAGCTTTGGTCCAATAATAATATTATATAAAAGAAGAAACATATTTTGATAATTCTGTGAAAAAAATAAAGAATCAATGGTAATTAATTGTGATGAAAGTTCAGTATGGCGCACATGCGTCAAATGGAGTTAAAAGAAGAAAGGAAGAAAAAAAAAGAAGAGAAAGAAAAATATTTTATTGTTCAAATATACTAAATTGAAGGAGATGTAATAGGAAGAAAAAAATAATGACTTCCCATTGAAATTTAATTACCGAAGAAAAAATAAATTGTGAAACATACTGAGTGTTAAAATAACCCATTATTCTGTTGAAAATAACGATAACCCATGCAATTGATTTTATGATTTTAATAAAGAAGAAACTTAATTACAAGGTATGTTATTGAAATTTTTATATACATACAAATGCATATGCAAGCATATATATTATATATATAAATATATGCTTAATTACTTTTAAAATTATCCAAAATTCTTAATATTGTTCAATTAATCCACAAAAAATCGGCAAAAATTGACGATGACGATTGAAAAAAAATATGCCGATTTTGCCGATGAGGTGTTAAGTGAAACAGTAGATAGGACTTACAATAAGTACAGTAGATTGGATATATAGTAAGTATATATATATATATATTATATATATATATATATATTAATATATATAATTATATATTATATATATATAGATATATATATATATATATATATATTGAGTATGTTTAATATTTGTATTTATATAATATATTATATAATACAGATATTTTATATAGATGCAATAATTTATATATAATATATAATTCCTATATTATATATATAATATAGTACATAGATTGAGTATTCAGTAAATACAGTAGAGGTCTACATATGATATATATTTGTAATGTGAGCTGGATGACTCCCAAACTTGAGTAGGTTTTTTTTTTATGTTGAAAAAGTTAAAAATGCAGTATAATTGACCAGAAATTGCTTTCGGTGTGAAGCTCAAACTACTTACTTTTTATAAAAAATTTAAATAAAATTGGTATGAAATTATTTGAATTGTGTTTAGTTTATTAATGATTTTCTTGGTAACGATTTTCTTCAGATAAAATAAATTGGCTGAGTGTCGTTTTATATCTTAAAAGTTAAAATGAAAAGACAATTTAGAAATAATAAAAAAGTCACAAAATATCAGATAAAGAAGCCATGAGAATTATCTCGAAAAGTATGACACTTACAGGAAAACCAAATACATATTTGGAATCAGCGTATAAAGCTTATTACCGGAATGTAAAAAAAAAAAAAAAAAAAACTCGAAAAAGTACGACACTTACAAAAAAAATAAAATACATATTTGGAATCAGCGTATAAAGCCTTATTTTATGCAAAGTCGTTTATATGATTTAAAACTTAACGAAGTACCCAGGGTAGACGCATGATTACAGGATCGGGATCCTCTCGCTCTAGGTGGACGACGGGGGGGAGTCGTCCCCCTCTGTCCCCCATCGGCTCGAGCCCCCTAATGGAAATATATTTCCTTGAACTTCAATTTTTAGGGGGCTCGAGCCGATGGGGGACAGAGGGGGGGGACGAAACGACTTTACATATAATAAGCTTTATACGCTGATTCCAAATATGTAATTTGTTTTTCTGTAAGTGTCGTACTTTTCGTTTTTTTTTTTTTTTTTTTTTTTTTTTACATTCCGGTAATAAGCTTTATACGCTGATTCAAATATGTTATTTGTTTCCTGTAAGTGTCATACTTTTCGAGATAATTCTCCAGGCCCATTTCTGATTATGCCCTTGAAAAAAAAATATTATTAAGCTAGATAAAATATAATAAAGTACCAAAATCGCCGTACAAAATATTTTTTGTTATCACTCCTTTACCTTGGCTCTCTCTCTCTCTCTTCTCTCTCTATCTATCTTATATTTATATATCATATATTATTATATAATATATAATATATAATATATTATATTATAATGTATATATATATATATATTATATAATATATATATAGGTATTATATATATATATAATATATATATATATATATATATATATTAAACTATTAATTATAAAAGGAAAGTAAATTTAAACTTTAACTACTTCACCTTCACTAAAATCAGTGAGATTTTAT
>JABUQX010084495.1:0-7500 GCA_015478945.1 Trachelipus rathkii
ATATATATACAGGGTGTCTCAAAATAATGCCTAACACATTGACTGATTTTTGTTTTTCAGGTGTAACTACTGTAACAGAATGGCAGGGGAGATCAACGCTTTGAAGAAAGTTGTCCCTTAAATGCTGTTGTACCACCGGAAACGACACGAAAGTGCAAAAAGACGGTTCAGAGGCAGTTAAGATAAACCGCCACCAACGCACCGGACCATTCCCAACATCAGAGAGAAATTTGAAGCAGATAGCACCGTTCAAAACGTCAACAAGAAACGTTCTTGACGACCACGGACATCCACCAACCCTGCAAAGGAAGAGCAGGTACAGGAAACCCTCACCCGATCCCCACAGATATCTCTACGACAAACGGCTCGGAAGACACAAATCTCAAAAGCCAGCGTCCATCGCATCTTTAAGCGTCTACGCTGGAAATGCTACATACCAAGACTACTCCATGCTCTCAATAAAGACGATCCGGACCAGAGACTTCAATTTTGCGAATGGTACCTGGTCAAATGGGCAGAAGATGCAGGGTTTCCACACAAAATTGTCTGGAGCGATGAAACCACCTTTAAATTAAATGGCTTGATTAATCGCCATAATTGTACCTACTGGGGTCTGTAAATCCCCATGTTAAATCTGAACTCCATTTAAACCTACCAGGGGTAACTGTATGGTGTGGGATTTCAGCATTGGGCATTATAGGATCGTTTTTTAACGGAGCGGTCGATGGGGAGAGCTACCTAACCTTGCTGCAGGAGTCGGCCGGTCCACACATTGACGAGATGTTTGGTGATAACGACGTAATTTACTTTCAGCAAGAAGGAGCACCTCCCCACTACCATCATGATGTAAGAGCTCACCTCGGTTCAGCATTTCCAAACACATGGATTGGACGAAGGGTTAGTAGTGAATACCCTGCCCGTTCCCCAAATCTCACGCCAATTGACTTCTTTTTCTGGGGATACCTCAAGGACAGAGTTTATCGCTCAAAACCAAGAACGATAAATGCATTGAAATTAGAAATCGAAAGACAATGTCGCGACATTCCGAATAAACTGTATCGTGTCGCTTGAGACTCCATTGGTTCGGGTTATCAGCTATGTCTGGACAATGGCGGTCATCATTTTGAACATTTGCGAACATTATTCTTGAAATATATGAATGTTCTGTAATTCGAGCCTTTAAACTTGTCACTATGTTCATAAATAAAGTTTGTGTAGTCTTTCAAAGTGTTAGTACATAATTTGAGACACCCTGTGTATATATATATATATATATATATATAATATATATATATATATATATATATATATATATATAACTATATATATATATATATATATATATATATATATATATATATATATATAATTTTCTCTTTTGCACGAGAAATATACTTTTCACACAATCCACAAGGAAAATAAAAAAAGAAAGTTACACCTTGATAATTTGTTGAAATACACGAAAGTATTTGGTGACTTCCTTTTTATTTTCCATACAATGGTACAAAGTAATATATATATATATATATATATATATATATATATATATATGTATATATATATATATATATAATAAGTAAACTGCGTAAAAAGAAATATATATATATATATATATATATATATATATATATTTTTTTTTTTTACAGTTATCAACACCACTCACGGGCAAAGCCCTATTCAAGGAGGGTGTTAAAATAAACAAAACTTCAACTAACACCAAATTACGCAGATGAGCACAGACGCAGGCCTTAAAAGTGAGGGAGATTAAATTGAGTAGGAAACACCGAAGATGGAAGAGAATCCCACAGAACAGAGGTGGCAGGAAAGGAGGCACCGCAGCGAGAACTAGTCTGGAGTTGCTAAAATCAACACAAAAACTCATGTGCCGACACAGCACCCCTTGTGCTACGGGGCGTCTTAAAGGTGGTGGCACGCAGGTGGATAGTTCCCTCGAGCACTTGCCGCTACGGTACCTATAGAAAAGAGATAAAGCACGACAGCATCGCGCCGCAAAGATAGAGGGTCAAGTGAGCTAGAAAGAAACGGACAGTTTATAAGTCTTTTGCTTTGACTCGACCCTATCCAAAAAGCCACCAGGTGAAACCTGAGCCCCCCAGATATGAGCAGTACACTCCATACAAGGACGGATGAGGGCCCTTGTAACTGGGTAACTGTGAAGAGAGGAAAAAGAAAGTCACCCGAAGTCTATATATATATATATATATATATATATATAATATATATATATATATATATATATACTATATATAACATATATATATATATATATATATATATAACATATATATATATATATATATATATGCTATATATATACTATACTATACTCATATATATATATGGCCAGCCTCTAGAAAAGCCACAATCCATATCAATAGCTACAGGGAGAAGGAATACATTGCTGGAATCCTGGCAAAATTTTACCGAGGAAACTGTGAAAAAAAAATAAATAAAAAAAATAAAAAAATAAAAATAATCATATCTCGAAAACTACAAAGGCTACAGCGATAAATACATTTTGGAATCACTTAGTAAAAAAAAATTTAGTATAAAGAAATGTAAAAAAAATAAAAAAAATAAAAATTGGCTATTTTTTGGGGGGAGTGCTGTGACATAGATATATATATATATATATATATATATATATATATATATATATATATATATATATATATATATATATATATATATATATATATATATATATATATATGCTGCCTTTTTATATATATATATTATTTGTAAAGGTATTACACGGCAATTTAGGGAGCTCGAGCCGACGGGGAACACAGGGGACGTTTCCCTTACCGTAGGGATGGGTGGAGGAACCCCGCAACACTAAATACAAGAGCGGGGTATCCGGAGACCCTCCCGGAGGTGGGAGTGCCTACCCCGTGGTTCCCCGGAAGGCCGAAAAGGGACCCGACTCCCTGCCACTCAGTGCGGTACACTTAAGGGTATTCTTTAATTAAGAGAAAAAAGCAAATTTAATAGAAAGTCTATTTATTTTAACAGTAACAATAAAAGGTCTCTAAATAGGCTCTCTAATCCTTATTACTATAATTATTAACAATAATTTTTATTTTTTTACATTTTCACTATGTACGCTACCAAAATCAAAAATGTATTTCTTTAACTATTAACAGTTTTGAATATATTTTTACATTTCCGCACAAAAGTGGACCAACATTCCAACAATGTATTCCTTTTCCCGGTAGCTGTTGTAGTTTTTGAGATATGGATTGATGTGGCTTTTCTAGAGGCTGACCTATATATATATATATATATATATATATATATATATATATATATATATATATATATATATATATATATATTTGTAGTTTTCTATTTATATATATATATATATAGATATATTAATTTCTATATATATATATATCTTATATATATATATATATATATATATATATATTGCGTTGTTTCCGGATTGACGCTCTATTTATGAAGCAATCGGCATTCCAAAAATGTTTTGCTTCTACACACTCGTTCAGTTAATGATCTATATTCGTTTTACTTATTTGACATTTGTCGAGAGTTGTCGCTTATTTTCTGGTCATTATTTCTTTTCGTGCTCGTTTTTTCTTTGAAGTGTTTGGAGGTAAAGAAAAGTCACTATTTACATTGGAATCCATTTCTTAAGTTTCAACTTCAATTTCGTTGACGTCATCATCACTTACTGTAAAACAAAAAAACATAAACGAAGCAATTTTGTTATAATTTTCATTTACCAAATTCTATTGTAATATAATAAATTGCTTAATACGTATGTTGATTATTTCAGATACACTTCGAGATTCATGCAATCTTTCATCTTTCTCTTTTCTTTTCGCGATGGTTTAACCTTCTTTCTTCTGGCAGCTAGGTCGACATATCTTCCACAGGCCTACCTATATTCCATCACTTCTTCGAAACCATTGCAATTTTCTCCCCGCACGCCAAAAAAAATCCAACAGGTTCCAGTGGGTTTTAAGATAAATTATGCTTAAAACCCACTGGAATGAATATGTGTTTGGCTGCGGATCTCAACCTTCTGTTCCTTAAGATTTCTTACACGGGTGCTTCCTTTTCTCATGATCCTATTATTAAGACTCCATTACATCTTATTCCTACGAGCAATCATCAAAAGAGGTTTGGTTTTCCGATGCAGCTTCGGAACTTCACACTTACCCACAGTGGCTGCCTCCGTATAGGGGCGTCTGTTCGACCTTTTTATGTCTTATTACATATCTTGGGTGGTTCCCCACAACATGTAATCCCCATTCTTGTGTGATAAAATGCATTTGAGAGCTTTTGAACTTCTTAGTTCTCCTACTCTGGCTAATCACTAATTACTAATATAATACTATATCTATTAATACTGAATGACTAATCACTAATACTATCTAATACTAATACTATCTAAAATCTTTTAATAATCTAATACTAATACTAATTCTAATATTATACTATTATACTTAAGTACTAAAGGATGCTACATCTAGGAGTAACCTAAATACTAATTCTAATGGACCAATACTATGATGACTACTAAAACTAATCTAATAAAATAACTTATATTTCTGATCTCATAACAATTTCCAAGCCTCTATCAAGCCGTCCAACAATCGCATCTCTGAACTCTCTTGTCGAGTTCAATCTCCTTTTGAGGAGAGCTCGGGCTGAATTTTGTTTTAAAAAACAGTCTGGTTTTCTTCGGAAGTTCAAAATCTAACCCAAGATTTTAAAAGCTATGCTCAAACTCTCGTTTGCTCCACTGATAAAATCTGGAACACACTTCCTTCATCTATTTCCAACATTCATCGTGATTTGTACACGCTTTAAAACGATGTTGTATCCGGCGGGTATATCTCGGCTTCCTGACTTGGTCTTGTTATTGCTAATTCTCTCCAACTCAGGTGGAATTTGGTGGGTCCTTACGAATTGGCCTCACCTCATACCTATACTATTATATATATATATTATATAATATCTATATATATATACTATATTTATAATATATACTATAATATATATATATAATATATATTATAATTATATATATATAAATATATATATATATATATATATATTATATATATATCTATAATATACTATATATATATATATTAAATTATATAATAATATATATATATAATATATATAGATATATAAATGATATATATATAAAATAATATATATATATATATTTATATATTATATAACATAATTATAACTGTATTTAATATTAAATAATTCATTATTATTAGAACCTGGAATGTCTGTTTAACTAATTCTTCGAGAATGATTGATTGCTCCTCTTAAGAATTAAAATTTTTGTATTGGTTGTGCTCTCAAAAAGGGTAATTCATGTAATGATAAGGAAAACAATTCCTAATTAAATCTCATCCTAGGAAGGGTACTTTTATGCTCAAATAATTAATAGAAATTAATTAATGGTTAATCTTGAGATATATATATATATATATATATATATCATATATCTTATATATACTATATAGTATATACTAATAATATAATATAGTATAATATATATATATAATATATTCATATATATATATATATAGTATATTATATATAGTATAATATACGATACTATATATATATATATAATAATATTCATATCATATATATATATATATATATAGTATATATATATATATATGATATATAATTATAGTAATTATTATATATATATATATATATATATATTATATATATATTATATTATAATATAGTTTATATATATAATATAATATATATATATATATATAAATATATATATAGATTATATATATATTATATATATATATATATATAGTAAATATATATATATATATATATATAATTATATATATATATATACTATATAAATATATATTATTATTATATTATATATATAATAATATTAATAGTATATATTATATATATATATATATATATATATTAGCTAATATATCATATATATATAGCTATATATAGTATATATTCATTACATACATATTTTATATATATTACATTTGTTTATAGTATTATATATATATATAATAGTATAGTATATATATAATATATATGTATATAGTATATATATATTATATATATATATATATATATATATATATATACTATATATGGATACTTTATAAGGGGTTGACTCCGTTAATATTATGTTTAGGTTTAATTTAGGTTAAGGTTGGTTAGGTCTAGGTTAGTAGGTTTGCAGGTTCGTCTATCCATCTTCTTCGAGTTAGGTTAAGGTGTTACTCGCTATTTGTAATGTTTACCTTAAAAATATATTTTTAAAATAGTTTTAAAATTTTTGTATTGATTTTCGTATGTTCTATTTATATGTGCGTTGCTACTTGCTTATATGATATATATTATATATTATCTATATACTATACTATTATATATATATATACTATCATTCTATACATATATCCTCACTATTAATGTTATATATATATATATATATATATATAATATTATATATTATAACTATACTATATATATTATATATATATTAGCAATATATATATATATATATATATATATAATATTTATATATATATATATATATAGATATGATTATATATAATATATATATATAATACCCTATACTATATTATATATCATTATTATAGTTATAATATAAAGTAATAATAATACTTTTATTTACTTTTGTTTTATTATTATAGTTGTTTTATATATACTAATACTATATATATTAGTAAACAGTATATAGGCTACTACTATACTATATTATTCAGTCTATTATATATTATTTATTATATAGTATATTATATATTATATGATAATATATATATAATATTAGTGCCTTTTACCATCTGAGGAGTCCAATTCGCGCTAATTATTTCGACTATGAGTAAATGGATGCGGATCGATCCTAACGGTTTGATCGCCACCTTTTGGCACACGCAGGCATGGTCTCCAGATTCGTCTAAGATCAGATGTGTCAAAAGTTACGTTTTACGATATCTGTACTTGTTTCGTATCACCGCAAATTCTATGCGATGATATGTGTCGGTCACTTGTGTTTGGGAGGCGGCCATTTCTTTCTGATAGGTAGCGTAGAGTGAGCAGTCTATGCTAGTCCATGCTTTTTGATATCTTTGGCAAAAGGGAGCGATGTGTGCCCAGGCCAGGCGTAGATCGGGGGAGAGCGTCACTTCTGGCTGAGAGTTCATTGTGGAGCGACTGTTCTGTTGGGAGATATAATTTCGACGTTGGGAGCCATGCGGGTGTGAAAAATAATGTGGTTGTTGGATGTTGCAGAGGATCCGCTTTTTGTGTAGTATATCGTGGTCGTGGATGTGTCTCTTGATAATTTCCAACTGGTGTCAATATACATTATCGTTTCTGCATAGCGTTTGCCTAATTGTTTTCCAAAGCGGTTTGTTTGTGTATATCTCTGGGGTGCTGATACTACAAAGTCTGTTA
>JABUQX010084495.1:20000-27500 GCA_015478945.1 Trachelipus rathkii
TTACTATTACCTTAAAAATGTTGAAAAGAAATATTGATATTTGACCCCAAATCCGAGCAATGGTCGATTTTCGTAATTTACTTTTTTGTTTTGTTTTCAAAATAAAAAATTGCAAAAAAAAAAAAAAAAAAAAAAAAAAAAAAAAAATCTGGTCATCCGATCTGTATGAAATTTTCAGGGCATTTGTAATCGGGGGAGATACACATTTTTATTTAGATAATCTTTATGTAAATGCAATAGTTTTGGATTATGTCCTTGGAACAAATTTTCAAACAAAAAAATTTGGGGGAAATTTTAAAAAACTTTTTTTTTAGTATACTAAAAACATTATCTAAGTAAAAAAAAAAGATGTATCTTTCCCTACTACTTACGCCCTGTAAATTTGATGTTGATCGGACGAGTAGGAAAAAAAACTCAATATTTCACTTTTCCCCCCCAAAAAAACTATTTTTAAAAAAAGTGAAATAATGAGATTTTTTTTTTCTACTCATCCGATCAACATCAAATTTTCAGGGCGTATATAGTTATTGATGTTATTTCTGTTCTTTCTATCTCTGAACTTAATACTAAGAAGGCGTACGGTGCTGATGGTATTCTTCCTGTGGTTCTCAAATCTTGTGTTTCTGATCTTTCAGTCCACTAGTAAACTTCACTTTAAACCTTAGTAAGCTATTCCATTTCTGCCTTTTTAACCTCGACCTTCTTCCCTTCTTTCTGCGCTCATTCAGTCTATGACGTAAAAAAAAGGACCCATCTCAACTCTCAAACTATCGCAATAAAGTTTTAACTCATGTTATTCTAATGTTTTCGAATTCATTCTTAAATATTGTTTTCGCCTTCGAGGACAAAAAGAGAGCTTTAATATGAGAATGAGTGGTTTTAAAGTGTCTGAAGGATCTTCGTGAGGTAGAAACCTGTTAAAACCTGTAGAAACTTTTTGCAATTGAAATGAACTAAAATGTCCTGCACAGTTTCATATTTCTCCTTCGCAGCAAAGGTATTTCTTATTTTGTTAGGAGTTGAAATGATATGTATACTTTTATACATCCGAGTGACGACAGAAGAAGGAAAAAACTTTCAGATTAGATCGTTATTGGAGTTTTTAGTCCTTACTTTTTAATCCCTATTTGTTTCATTCAATTTTGCCAATTTAAGAGGAAATAATCATTTTCAATCTTGTTTATGGTTTCCCCATTCATGTGTGCTGGGTCCATGAAATTTGTGTCTAAAGGTTATCTGAACTCTCCATCTCTTAAAATACAAGAGGATGTCAGCCATTGACCACGTCTGACTTAGCCTCAACAAATTTTGGGGTGAACCCTCCAAATAGGGAGGATACTGGGACTACCCACAAGGTCAACGTGGATCACAAGAGTCACGATGATTATATGCTATCGTTTGAATATATATATATATATATATATATATATATATATATATATATATATATATATATATATATATATATATATATATATATATATATATATATATTCTACTCTAATATTTATATATATATATATATATATAAACGAGCATGTCATCTTTTAATCTCTTCTGGCATAGCGTAAAGTTCTTTGGTAGACCCTAAAAAGGAAGTTTCTGAAACTCCTCTATGATATATGGAATCACAAGATGAAAGGGATAGGTAAGCCACCCTTTGGAAAACTTATTGACCCTTAATTAGTTTGAACGCGCACTCATAGTATAAAATGGCCGTGATGTGTAGTCACACGCACAAAGGTGCATTGCGGGTTCCTGGAGGCTAGTTGCAATTTGCACATTTTGGCTAAGATTGATTATTGCAGGCAACTGCATAACCGAGATTTCCCCCCCTCCCTTACTACTGGGATTAGTCGCAAAGGCAAGGGTCCGAATTCGATCCCCCGTCCGGATCCTAGGTAGCAATTAACTAGAGAAGCTTTTCTCCTGGAATAGGGCTATGCCCGTGAGGTGCGAACTTTTACTAATAAAAAAAAGTTTATAAAAAAGTATGCTTAAATTAAAGTTTAAAAAATTGAAGAATACCTGAAGAGTGAGGAGTCTCAACCATTCACAGTTTTTGGCGCGTGTACCACTTTTCAAATATAACAACTTGTTTGTCCATGAATGACAAAGTTATAAAAATGTTTATGAAATTGTTTTCTTTTCTCTATTCATGTTACTAAATATTTATATTATTTTATTTTACTTTATTATTTATACTTTTTCAAAGTTCATTTAAAAATAAGACTTAATATGTAATACTATTTATACCAGCATTAAAAAAAAGTCATTATGTAAACAAAATCATATATTTACTCTCTATCACTTCTAAATTTCAACCATGCATTTAAACTTTTCGATAAACCTATGAATTATTAATTTATATGGATAATAAAAGGCATTTAACCAGTTTTATAATTTAATTAAATTAATATTTTGTGTGTTCTCCCTTATTCTTGAGAACTTCCTCAAAACGCTTTGGCATAGAGTCAATTAGCTTTTTTCATGTTTCTGGCGCTACTCTGCTACATTCTCTTGAATTATTTGAAATAGATGTTCACTATTTTTAGGTTTCTCATTTCTAGCTCTAATTCGTCTCCCAATTTCATCCCAAGGATGTTCTATAGAGTTTAAATCTGAACTCTGCGATAGCCAAGGTAGCATGACAAACCCTTCCCTTGTTGGCTTCTGGTATAAGCTTTGCATACCTTTTGCATTGTTTTTAGAGTCATTATCTTGTTGATAAATAAAATTAGAAAAATTTCCATATAGTTCCTTTGCATCAGGAAGAACTATTTTGGTAAAAAAAATTTTAAATACAATCTTATTCAGTACTCTATTCTCATCCCTTTTTATTACATGAAGTTTTCCAACCCTTTTCGAGCTGAAACTACCCAGGCATTAGTAGTACCGCCACCTTTTTTCACAGTTGGAGTGAAACATTCAACTTTATATTCTTTCCCAGGTCTGTTCTCGTCTGTCCCAAAAACCTTTGCCAGTCTTCCTCCTCCTTCCATACCCTATGTGAATTAGCAAACTGAAGGCGAGCTTTTATGTTCCTCTTTGATAAAAGGGGCTTTCCTTTACGTATTCCAGCAAAAATATTATTCTCACTAAGTCTTCTCCTAACAGTTTGATGACATGCTATCAGTTCTCCAGTCTTTACAAGCTCTTTACTGAGATCATCTGTAGCCAAAACTTTGTTTTCAATTGCGAGTAGTTTCAATATTTAATACCACGCCCAAAAAGAAGTCGCTTTCTGCCAATCCGAGGCTTTTTATCGGTTCCCCCTCCTTGTAGAATTCTCTTTTAATGAAACTTAACCTAACCTAATCTAGCCTAATATAGCCAATTTTGGTATTAAACATATTTTCCTGGAAAGATAATTAACCTTTTTTCTCTTTTCTTTCTCTCTCTTTTTATTTTTTTTTATTTTTTTCCTTCTTCTTCTTCTTTCATTACGGATCTTTTCAAACATTTAATATAGATTTCATGCAAGTCAGTTAAAATTGCCAGGGGTCGGTAGAATGAATAATTTCGAAAATGGGCAACTTTAAAGCATTGTTTTACCACTGAAAATTAATCAATACATTATTTCCTAAAGATTTAGGATTTTTAAAAAATGGTAATAGTTGGGCAGAACCGCTCCATCGCCGTTTTTTATAAAAATCACAGCATAGACTCTAAAAAAATTAAAATTAAGAATAAAAAAAACAAAAATGGGTGACATCTTTAGGAAAAAAAGTTACAGGCTATCAAAGTTTTTCAAACTCCCATAGGCTTTTCTTATACGCGAACTGACCAGAACGCCATTTTCTCGCACTTTACGAAGTAGGCGACTATACAAAATGCGAGGGAACGGAAGAATATAGTCAACCGATATTTCACAAAACCAGTGTAAAAAGCGATCTCTAAAAAATTTTGGCCAAAAATTTTTTTAAATTAAAAATATGAGAATAACAGTACGAAAATATATAAATTAAGAAATTAATATAATAATTATAGGCATAATTCTAGTTTCTGGTCAGTAGAAAATTTTGCGAGTATGCTGACTCAAGCCCGCGTGAGTCAACTCGCGCTGAGTCCGTGAAGCGTTGGTCAATACCTTGCTTAGCCTTATATATGTATAACCTTATATATATATATATATAACTAACCTTATATATATATATATATATATATATATATATATAAAGAATAGAGGCAACGAAGAGCATAGGGGTAGACCCGCATAGATATCAGTTGTCGGGGTATCCCGGTCTCTAGGTGGACGACGGGGGGGACTTCGTCCCCCTCAGTCCCCATCGGCTCGAACCCTCTAATGGAAATATATGTTTCCTTGAACTCAATTATTGGTTGCCGCGAGACGATGAGGGGCTGAAACGAGGAGTCCTAGATTTGTTTTTCCAGTGTCTGAAGACAGAGGAGCTTAAGCTATTACAAATATAGTGTCTAAAGCCGTGGACAATTTTAATGAGGCACGATCAAAATTAGTTGGACAAACCTAAGATGGAGCATCAGTCATGGTGGGCGATATTTCAGGAGTGAAAACAAGAATTATGGCAATATATCCAATGGCGTTTTTTACTCATTGCTATGCTCACAAACTGCAATTAATGTTGTTAAACGGAACAAAGATACCTGAAGTAAAGCGTTTTTTTCTCATTTGAATTCTTTTCATGCGTTTAATTAGTAATTCGCCCAAACGGAAGACATTATTACAGAAAACTTATAGGAAATCAAATCTGGGCGGAAACTTTAAAAAAAAAAAACTATTGCTCCATCAGAAACTGGAAATTCAAAGAGCGCGTTAGTGTAATTTTAGAGAATTGTACGAGAGAAGTTCTTATAAAGTTTTTGATGCCGTATCTGAATGGTATAACGACTATGAAGAAGCAGTTACGCTTGCAAATGGCTTTAAAATATATATACTTTAGGAATTTTCGTTCAATTTTATTCATGTGATTATAGTCGAATTTTTGATATATGTGGATTTTATTTAGTATTCTCAAGCAAAAACACTCAAACATACCTACAGCAAATAAACATATAATGGAGTATCTCTAAAATTATCTATACAGGTCAGATAAACTTTTGACTCTCTGTTAACGAAACTTCATTGCTTACCGAGTCAAAGATAAGGGTGCTAAGCAAAGGAGAATAAATGGAAGAGAACTTTGCTTTATAGTGTTCTGTGGACCATGTTACTACACAAATGGAAAACAGATTTAACGGTACGACAGAATTGAATTTCTTTTTTTCACTTTTAGATAATCATGAATTCATAAACTATAGTCGACGATTTCCGAATATTCTTATAAATTCATTAATAGAGAGTTACCCCATTTTTGAAAAAGAAAAGCTGTGTAGTGAACTAAACAAAGTTTTATGGAATAGCGATGAGCTGAATGTAAGCCAAAATATTCTCCTTAAAAAAAATTAAAGAACTTGATATCAGTAGTTCATTTGATCAGGTGTTTCGTCTAGCTACATTGTTGTCAACTCTTTCTGTAACTTCCAGCAGTGTGGAAAGATCTTTTTCTTGCCTTAAAAGAATTAAATCTTTTCTGAGAACCAAGATGAGTGATGAAAGATTAAATGATTTGGCAAAGATGTCAATTGAAAAAGAGCTACTAGTCTCATTAGGCGAAAAATAAATTCTGTATGATGAAGCTATACGGTACTTTCTACAAAAAGAAAAAAAAAAAGAGAGAAAACTGAAGCTTCAATACAAGTATATATCTCCAGTGTTTTGTAACACAATATATATATATATATATATATATATATATATATATATATATATATACTTATTTCAGATTCATATATTTAGTTCTGTATTTTTATATATTTGTATAGAAACGCTTCTATTCTTTATATATATATATATATATATATATATATATATATATATATATATATATATATATATATGATATATATATATATATATATATATATATATATATATATATATATATATATATATGCTATATACATATATATATATATATACCTTAACAATATACTATATATATATATATTAGCAACATATATATATAACGCTCTCTATAACTTATATATATATATCACTGTTATAACCATATATATATACTTATATATAACTATATATATATATATGCTCTTATCCTTTTCAAGAACTACTTTGTCGTAGTAATATATTTACCTTAGAGACATTGGATTCTTTTTTAGTAATATGCTTTACTGTCACTTCATTTATTACTAATTGTACACAAGAACATTGTTAAAGACACTTTTTTTTTATATTATAAATGAAAATAAATTTACAAAAAGGGAGCTAATTTTCGTCCCGACTTGCGAGACCTCTTCAGGCTAAGTAAGGGACTGGATTTCTTTCTTAAAAGTTCATAGATCAAGTTGTGTTTGGGTACTGTCTTCTTCACGGTGTTGTTGAAATATTTTGATGTTACAGATATTTATTTTGTATAAAATCTATCTTAACTTCACTTGGATGCTTATTGTAGTTACTATTATAAATGCAAAGGATTCCATGATTTTGCCCATGGTTCGTGTGATTGATATTTCTGATCTGTTTTTATATTATTATTGGAAATGTCAAGAATGACCTGTGTTACGTCCATGACTTGTTGTTGTTGTTAAAGCTAATTTATGCTGTCGCAGTGAGTCTTCTGTATGCTGATTTTCTTCTTTACAAATCTATAGTTTCACTGCTATATACGTTTTTATTGCAAGTATTGCAGGAGATGTGATATATACAGCTTTGGTGGAGATTTTCTTTTTCATCTTCAAGAAGAGAATATTCTTTAAAACATATTCTTGAAAAAAATAAGGGGTAATATTTTTTTGGTAATATTTGTTTTAACGAATATAATGGTAGTTGAGGAATTGGTAAAAATTTTTTCGGGGGAAAGGTGTTATGGTACCTCTTTTTTTACTTTGTTAAATACTTTTTTGTGATGGCTCCAGGACTGAGCTATATGAAGCCCGATTTGGATATTGTGGATGTATTTTGTGTCTCCCTCTCACAACACTGCCAATGATGGCTCCCTAAACTATATTAACTCTATTTATCCTTTAGTTCACGATATAAATACCTTCCAACAACTCTTTCCCAATCTCACATGGGATAACAATCACTTGCAATTTACTATATATATAGAAAACCAACATTCACCAAATGATATACATTGGCTATCCAATCATTCCCCTCTCTCTTTTAGCAGAGGTTTTCATCTCTCTTTAGACATAGGCACCTTTCATTGCTCATGCTCTCCCCTCTTCTAGCACAAGAACTAAATACATCCACAATACTTTCAAATCACTATACTATCCTGGAGTCTTTCATCCTGAAAAAGTAAAAAAGAGGTACTACAGCACCTTTCCCCAGAAAAATAACAACATCTCTGCTTACACCAATTCCTCAATTACCATTATCGTTAAAAAAACAAATATTACAAAAAATATTACCCTCATTCCTTCAAATAGCATTACCTTAAAAACATTCTCAAACCC
>JABUQX010084495.1:30000-32500 GCA_015478945.1 Trachelipus rathkii
ATAACTCTTCTATATAACATATCGCCACTGTATAATATATATGTATATGTATATATATATATATACTATATATAATATATGTTTATATGTATATATATAAGTAACTTGCAATTAAATTTGTAAATACCACTGATATTTTCACCATGCTGGGATTCGATCCTGGACCCTAGCAGATGAGCGTGCAAGTGTTTGACCACTACGACACGACGAGACAAAAGAAGAATCTAATTGCAGGTTATTGCATTTCTTATGTACATATTGACACCCGGTTCTTGGTATTATTATTCACCATGCGCGGTACCCTGTTTGGGCTACGCGCCGAGTGCGAACGGGAGAAACACATAACCAATGCTCTGCTTGATGGTAGAGCTATTCTCGATTCTTCTTTTGTCTCGTCGTGGCGTAGTGGTCAAACTCTTACGCGGTCATCTGGTAGGGCCCAGGATCGAAATCCCTAACATGGTGAAAATATCGGGGTATATATAAATATATATATATATATATATATATATATATATATATATATATATATATATATATATATATATATATATATATATATATATATATATATATATATATATAACATATATATATATATATATATATATATATCACTATTAAATTAAATTTCACTTTCGATACCTTCCTGCCAAAACATCAAGCTTTTCTTCTCCCACATTCTGTTAAATCAAGCCACCCTTAATGATAAATAGGGACAAATTTGAAACCTAGTCCTAGTACATCTTTGAACTTAACCATGTCTTGATGCATAGCATGGCGAAAACACTTCTTTTATAACCAGCTCAGCTCACAGACAGGCCTATAGCAACCTTCAGAGGCTTCAATAATTTTGTTTTTTTCTTCTGACCTTTGCTTTGAGGTTTTGGAAATACAGCTTCAGTCGCTACTTTTCAAAACTTTCTGATTGATGAATGATCAATGTTTCAGTCTTGAGGGTGGGAGTGTCGATATTTATAACGCTCATATAATTTTTTTCAAACCAATTTTTTTAAATCCAACTTCAAAATTGAGTTGAATGACTGTTTATCAGATTTTTAAATCTGCTTATAATATTGTCCATCACTTGATAATAAACGTTTGTTTTCAAATATTCAGATGGAGTCTGATGCCAAGGTTCACCAAATTACCCTTGCCGAGAGTCAACTCCGTTCGGTAATCTTTCTTTCTTTCAGGTTATTCGCTTTTTTCACAGGCTTTAACATGTTCTATAGATAAAATTCATGTTTCTCTATGAAGTTCTTTATTTCATTCCAAAGGTCGTAGAACTGATTTTTGCTCTCCTGAAAGGTAGCAATAGTGTCCGTTATTGCTTAACCAATAGTTGCATCTTTACTTTGAAATACTTGCTCTTTTCGTTCGTAGTTAATAACACTAACTGAAACATGAATAAGCTAGCAATGAAATTTCGTTTTGAAATGCAAGTCATTCTCCCAACTCCCTCCACTGAATTCTTATCACGAACATCATTGATTTCTTCTTCTAAAACCTTTTCAAATATTTCATAATTGTTGAATACAACTTTACAGTTTTCATGACAACCATTTCATCTAGTGCTTCTAAAAATTTCTATTTTAAAGCCTGTTTTGCTGTTAAGAATGCCGTGATCTTCCTGAAGTTGGGCATGGTTCCTGGGATGAGAAAAATGGACATGTAAATCTTCTGATTGTTAGAAAATAACAGCTGCAGTTAAAAATTTCAAACAAGAATCTACAATATCCAAGGTAAGTCTATGGGTTAAGCAGTGGAAGTAGACAGTCTGATGGTGGCTTCTTTTATTTTAACTTGGAGCCTTTGATTCTTCCTTCTCCCCTGACATGACACTGGCTCCGTCGTACGTAGGATTGTGCTGTAATTAGTGTATCAGTTAACTTTACTTTGTCTAGAATCTCAAAAATTAGTTTTTCTAAACCATTAGGCTCCTTGGAGGTCGAGCAATTCAGGAAACTAAGGAATCGCTCTTCAACACCCAAGTTCCTGGCTAATCTTATGGTCACTGATACTTGTTCTTCCTTGTAGCATCTAACTTCGTCGATCATCGAAGAGAAATATCCACTTATTCGAACTTTTTAAACTATTTCCTGAATAGGCTAAGCTATAATGTCTTTGATTTCATTCTGAACTTTTGGCTGCAATGACTAGTATGTCGCTCGAAATGACTTGAAAAGTTTTTGTCATATCTGGCAAAAATCTCACAAATTTCTAAAACATTTCCTCGATTTTTCGAAGATGTCTCCAAGCGATGTCCTCTCAAAGGGATGCGTTGACGTACGAAGCATCAGATAACTTCAAGTATCTATAGATTTTAGGAATCTGCAGTTGAAAAGGCCAGAGTGGCTTGCACTAAGTGAAAGATTTAAGAGCACACTAAATTTAAGGGGTGTTCCGCGGGAAATCTGATTTAAACCGTAAACTATAAATTCCTAAACTTTAACTTTGCAAACAATGGTGATCTATTTAGGACACCATCTCACGGTGC